>JAOEHI010051096.1:0-19429 GCA_025447815.1 Percopsis transmontana | reverse complement strand
TGTTGCGTTTTTTTTTAAGTGTGAATTGGGGGTGCGCCAACCCGGTTGGGACATAGAAGGGGGTGCGCAGGAAAAAAGTTTGGGAACCGCTGGTTTACTGTATAATACTGCCCTCTAGTGGGTCAAATATAACCATCTATACATCAACATCCACTACACTGTCAATGAATATTACTTAAAGCAAAGCATCCCTGCCCTGTTATCGCGAAATATTAGCATCATGAAATGCTTCTTGTCCAATCCAGTTGCCCAGCTGGAACTGTTGTATTTATAAAAAAAAAGAAATGTAACATCTTACACACAGCCTAACTTGCCTGTCTTTGAAAAAAAGAGAAAACACAAGTACCCAGAGAAATTAGTCTCAATTGGTAGTTATAACCAATAGAGGGAACATCATTATCTAAGAATGGCTCATAAGGCAGACGGCAGCCAATGAACAGATGGCAAATGAGGCAATGCCAAGCAGGAGCCAACTGAGTTTCACAATGGTGATGAGGGATAAAGTCAAAGTGAGAAATATGGCAGATGATCACTGCAATTTGGGACAGAGAAAACCCTGCTGACAGCCAGGATGCATATTTTGGACAAAACAAAACAACAATGTATTCGAGGTAATGCTTTTTCTAGGACTGTCAAACATGGGGCTGCACGATTATGACAAAAATAATAATTGTAACTGTTAACTGCAGTTTATATAATTACAATTAAATACTTAATTATGGGGTGCGGACTGAATATACCGTATTTACCCAACCAACACAAATAATCATTATAATTGTGTTCCTAAATTATTTTATTGCACTGCATAATCTGCATAATTTTAGAAAAAAGTGCACACAGTTTCTAATTTTTATTTGTGTCGCGGACAAAATAATGTTACTAGCAAAAACTTGCTTATCCTTCAAACACTAATTGCAGTTAAGACCTATTTCAATTAGCATATTGCAGTTGTAATTTCAATTAATTGTGCATCCCAAATCAAACATGAACGTAAAATGTATTGTCAGAATGTATCACGTTCTGTATACAGCAGGGTTCTCCAACCTTTTCTTGCCTGGGGACCCCCACACAGTTAAACTGGGGACCTATTATGTGTTTTTACAAATTACAAATCACTCAAACTAATTCGAATTTAGATAATTTATATTATAATTCATTATATTATTTTTGGGGTCTACTAGAATAGATTTACATGCTTCAATGTTCTAAAAACACATTATTTCTCATACTGTACATTTACATTGCCAACAGAAGGTGTGTATATGGGGGCCAAATTAACCAGTATTTTGAGTTGGTTAGGGATTGTACTTACTGTACAGCACATACTATTACACTCTGTGTGGAGTTGGCTAAATCTATACCAGTCCCATGCTGTGTCATATAGCTCATGCAGTGAGTGTTCTGCATTCTAAGATGGTGATTCAGGTCATGTACCTTTGACTAGCTACAAGCTAACACCTACCTCCAGCGTACATGACTGCTAGCATGATGGAGGAGATCCAGGCCACCTGGCTGTATGAGGCATCAAAGATGATCTGGATGTCTTTAAAGAAGATGGTGGTAGCCTTGGGGAAGGCATAGGAGAAACCGATGGAGATGAAAGCTCCCAACACCACGGCCCATCCCCAACCCCCATCTGGAGGGGGCACGGCAGGGGGGCCGGTAGCTGGGGGCGGCATTACTGGCCTCTGTCAAGTCACTAACCACTGGAACATAAAAGATGAAGAAGAGGTTAGATTATCACAGTAAGATCTCTATTTTATGAAGGCAATTTAAAAGCAATTATGGAGTTAAAGCTGTAGAAAATAAGTTTGGCAAATTGGCGGCCCCGTCTGGTTACAAGATGCAACTGCACTAACTGGCTTTCAGCAGACCTCTAGTTGTTTTTTTCTCTTTTTCACTGATTTTGAACCGGCTTGGTTACCATAGTAATGCTCTTCCTGTTACATCACTTCTTCTTTCAGTATATTTCCCATCACTGTAATATCCCCTACATAGACAATCAGGAAATCCAAAGGGTCTCATTACCATAAAAAATGTTATATTGTACAGTAAAAAGAAATCAACTTTTGAATTAACACTGACATTAAAATGATACTATAACTACATATTTAATATAAAATACTTAAGCTTTGTACTTTCTGACTTTTTACATCTGCTTTTGCTAACAATGTGACACGTAAATAAGGACACACAGACAAGAGCTGTATTCTGATCTTGAACCCCCGTGCAAACACACACATTATTAACTATACATGCGCACTCGATCTACCAGATTTTGTGTCCACTGTTCACCTTGAGCTTAAAGCCCTCCCCTGTCCTAAAACTGCCTGAGGCAGCAAAGTAATGGAAACAAGTGTTATATGAGTGCTGGTAGTACAAATCAGGTGTTACTGTTTACAAAGCAAACACACACCCATGTGTATGAAACCTGATATTGCCACTGCACTAGTCTTTTACAACAAACACATTAAAAAGGAATAAAAGCTAACTGTTGTCTATGCCCTGCCTAATCCTATTATCACTTACCGTAGTTATATTTCAACATTTCAAGGGCCAGTTAAGGACAACGCAGACTTAGTCCAGTAAGGGATGTTTCAGACCAATAAAATAAAACATTTGACATACATAAAAATGAATCGTGTGAAATGATATTCAATGCGTTTTGTAGGTACAGAATGAGATATTTTTGATACATAGTGCGGGTCACCCTCATTTGTTTACTGATAAAAAGTTTTACTGCACTTACACCTGCTGCGCCTACGCCAGCAGGTGTCAGTATACAGTCCAAGAACCCCCGTTTTTGAAGAAAAACTTATTATTGGACTTTCAAGCTCATACAACAATATGCTAATATTTAAGTGTTGCTTAAACTACTAATGTTGTCATTTTAGCATCACAAGTAAGTGATTAGTTTGGGTGAGATTAGCAAAAGAATATATGCTCCATAGCAATCTAATAGGTACATGGAATATGTGCCATTAGCAGGCTTAGAGGCCAGAGGCTGTTGCTACGGTAAAGCTCAACAATGCAGGCAACAGTGGTGTACATTCATGTGCGATTGAGGCCCAACAACACAGAGGCATTCCTTTTTCCCCAACACCACAATACTGGCTGACTTTACTAAAGCTTGGCAGCTGATGTGTATTTGGCTGGAATTTAAACCTGCAAAGTATTGGTAGTAAACACATTGCAGTAAGGTACCATTTCTGAGGCCCAACCTTATCTGAAAAATACTGTATGTGCAGTAAAATGAATATAGAATTTGGGAAAGATCAAAAGGGATCAATAGTCAATCAACTCAACTCAACAAGTGAAAGAATGTAGGTCACTGTTTAGAGATAATGTTGCTATAGAAGTCCTAAAAAAATGTGTTTGTAAAAAGTGTAATTCTCTCAACAATCTCTCTACTTTTTGAGTATGATTTAGAGAAAACACGCAAATGAAAGCTTCAAATTTATGATCTGTAAAAGTCATTTGACAACCAGCCACTTTCATTAATAATTTATGTTTCTACATTTTACCTTGCCATCCCTCTCACAAGGTCAGGTTCCCATGTTGGGAAGAGTCACAACAAGGTATTCACCTCCGATAGTGTGAACAGCATTCAGGTTAAGGTACTCTCCTCAATTGAGTTGCCGTCCAAAATTCTAGTCCCAAATTTCTGGCCATTTATGTTCAAAACACACAAGTGTGTAAGGGGAGGGGTAGCGAATGGTATGAGCTAAGAAGAGCTGTAGGAGGAGGGATTGAGAATGAAAAAGGGTATGAGCCTAGGTGAGTTATAGGGGGAGGACTAGAGAGGCATGCCAGCCACAAAGCAATCACAGTGAGTAGGCGCATGCCAAAATAATAACATATTGTAACGCCAGTTTCAACCACACGGGGCAATTTTGGAAAGAAACAAGAAGTATCCCTTCACTGGAATACATCTAGTGATGCGAATGAGACAGTATATAAGTAAAGTAAGCATTCTGTTCTATCGCATCGTGAATCCAGCACTAATTAACCAATTAATATCACGGAGGTTAGCTACATCGTGAGCTCCCTTTATCAAAGACTAATACTGATATTGAATTAGATGTAAACACCTGAGCTTTTTATATAATATGGTAATAAACAGACGAGAAGACTTATTCAAATATAGCATTTTGTATAAACATACATCTCACTCCAGTCGGGCAATTAAAAAAAATGTTAAGCCTATATCACATTTGGTAAAACTAGAGAATATAAAACTCTATGTATATTCCACGTATTGCTCTTTTAATCAAAGTTAATCAAAGGGATTACGTCCAGATAATCAGATTATTGGATTGCTGCAGCCACATTAAAAGAGACAGGGAGGGCTTGATTGATTGAGTGTGTTGACAACGCATGAAGGAGCCTCAGAGGCTCAAAGAGGCTTAATTTATTAACAGTTTGTGAAAGTGACACTTGCAGACATCAAAACAACTTGTTGTGTTGATGTATTTTGAAGGAACTAGAAAATGTTGTTAAACTAGAGTAACTGTATTATATATAAATTGTGTGTATTGTATTAAACTTTTGTTAAACCCTCCTTACTTCCTTACCTCAGTAATAAATTACGCTGATGTTTGCTGTGAATGAACCCAAACAGAGTTCAGGGTTTAACAAAACTTCAATTCCGGAGTAAAAGAAAGGCTATTAACGTTACAAAAAGTGTTTTTGGCCACTTCTTACGACTGTATTAGACGTGTACAAACTCCAATTAATTGACATCTCCCTGACTGCAGTCTGTATGATGTTTTGACACTCCTGAAAAATACATTGTTGAACTATAGTGAAACCCTTAGCTGTATACCTTTCATACCTCAATATAAGCTCAAAATATTTCCGGGTATGATGTTTTTCCTAGATTTATTGTCAATATCTCGTCGGCATCTGGCCATTCAACCAGCATAATTTCATGATTAAATTAAAAACTTGTTCAAAATCATTGTGACAACTTAGACTTTCTTTAAAATTGGTTGGGGGTAGGATAAGCTAGTTATTAAGGCGTTTGACTCCCAGCTGAAAGAAACAAATGTACCTGGCCTACCTGTAAGCATCCTAGCAATCCCTAACTACTGCCTGCCATGTTGCATTCAAAAAGTGTCTTAAATTTACCTAGTTATGGTTATGGTTAACATAGTTATGGTTATTTTAAGTAAGCAGTTTGCTGTACAGTATAGCGCGATCCTACTAGAAAAACTGAGAAGGATAGAAATGTTTAAATGATATAGGTAGGCTTGGATGTTTACTGTACTCAAGACCCTAAAATACATTTACCTTTCCAGGCATATTTGACTGGTTTGTTACAACAATGATGAAGCAAAACAAACATTCCTCCACTCTTGCTTTAAAAACTCCTCATGATGCCCTTTGTGTTGTGTCCTTCATCTGACAAAACATCTGAAAGTGTAGTTGTCAAGTCACCATGGCGACATTCGCAGGTACCATGGCAGGTACACCAACAACAAACTTATTTTGTGCTTGGGATGGCTGTGTCCAAAAAATATGGCCCAAGGTCTTGAGTCCTATTTGTTTACAAGAGATAGAGATTGTATAGGTTGTAAGTATGGTTGAAGACATTCAGACACTCAGGTTCAAGGTGGATGTTTGCACTAAAAGATAATATGAAACAAAATAGGAAGTGAGCGTGATATGAGATATTTTATCAATGATAATACCCAAAATTGTTAAAAAATTAAATAAGAGAGAAAAATATCAGTTACGTTTTATTAGCACAGCGCAGCTTTATAATATCACTGGCATGTTATGGCCTCTAACATCAAGTTGACAGTTGACCAAAATTGTAAACAGAACACTTTTTATTTTTGTTCACTGACAGCAAAACACAGACAATATTGGGATATATTTATATTTAAAATTATTGGGATTTTGCTGTTTCAGCTCCTCTTTAAAGGTTGATTTTGCATTGAGTACATCTGCCCCAGTGGCATACAGTACAATACAGTTGAGAAACGTCTTTTACTATGACCTCCAGGTAAGCTTATGCAAATAACAGATCATGGGTTACAGGAATAATGCAGGCAGGCTGCCAACGGCTAACTGCCAAAAAAAGGAATGGTGGCTGGTGGTGGTGGTGGCGGCACAGGAGTGTGAGGGGGGTGGATTTTTCGTGAGTTACAATTCCAAATCACCAGGCTGCTAACTTCAAGGTCAGCACTAAAGGGTAATTTGGCCGAAAGCCAGTGCAACTGCATTCTTACTAAATTAGATGGACACGGAGTCTCAGGTTTACCCCTGCACTCTGGGATACATTTAGCCTAGATCCATAGAGTTCTATTGCAGGTGATTGTGTAACCTAGAGAGAGTTGCCAGAAAACAGAAACACAGTAAGATGACAGCAACACAATACGCTGGAAGAACACAATGGAGCTCCGGGCAGTTGCTCTGTCACACATTTTGTTAACTTAGCTGAGGTTCAAAATGAGTTCAGCTAAACCCGTCCTAAATGCAGTATAACATGTAGCTGTGTACTAAGTTGAATGCGATTGCTCTGTCAAAAAAAAGCAGGTTCAGCTGAACCGCTGCTAAACCAGACGTCTAATTACAATGACTTCACCTAGAATTACAATTACGTAATTATTAAGTGTAGGTCTACTTTCTTGGTTAGAAGGTATCTGCATTTTGCAGTGACATACCGTCATACTCTTGTCAACCCATGTTCAATTTGATTCCCAATAATAAAATTAACTTTGTGTGATCTTGATAATCAATACACACTGGATCATCTCTGCTAAAATGACAGAATCTACCAATAGCTGTCCCTTTAACAAAATGCACATATCTTCTAGCTCACCACATAATCTTTCATTTACTATAGACTACTTATTTAGACCCAGATTCCTCTTTCCATATACCAGATTGAATGCTGCATTGGCTAATACAGTACATGGTTGCTGTCTATATTAAGATTCTTGAAATATTAAAACCATCTGAGCAGTAGTAGTGTTTAACCCATTAAACTGCTGTTAAACTGCTAACTGTTGATCATCGTCATCTACGAAAATGTTTTCAAATGTGTAAGGGGGATAAAAAGGTTCCAAATCTGTAAGTAATAAGTAAGTAATACTATTACTACTATTACTACTAAAGTAAGTAATACTATTACTACTATTACTATTACTATTACTAATACTATTTTACTTTATTATTATATTCAAGACACTGGTATTACAGGGCAGTAAAAGGAACCGCCCCACTCTACCTCCAAGAAATGTTCAGGTTCCAAGCGCAGGCCTACCTAAGCACTTCGATCTACCACCTCAGATGGTCAGCCGGCTTACTTACAAGTACTTAATGAAATGTTTATATGTACAGGTATGATGTTCAAGTACTCCTGAACTCCTGTCTGAGATTCTCCTGAAGACTGACACTATTATAACAGAATCTGTGTACTTAACTTTAATCACAATAAGATACTGTACTTTGTAAATCGCATTGGATTAAAGTGCCTGCTAAATGCAGTTACTATATGTAAACTGACCTCTAAATTGAGTGAGTACCATCATTAGTTTCAATGCCACCCATATTGTCTCATGAGACTCAGAGTTATGTCAATGCAAGATTACCTCAAAGGAAACAGAGTAATGTTACATGCTTAGTTTATGAACTAGTTCATCATTAACCCAGTCACCAACAACAGAAATGTTGACCCAAACACATACCACCACAGTTCTTAGATCATGTTCTTATCAAGGTGACAACTCATCTCACTTCAACAAGAGTGAGTCGATATATGGACCAACAAACCTGCATTTCTCATCAGAAGAAAGAACCCAGTGAAACAATGAGACCATAGGGCTTGGGCAAATGCATCCTGTTTATAAAGGCTACTAGGCAGGAGACTTTCCGAACAAACAAATACATGGTCCCATCAAACAGAAAATAATTGTGTTCCATTGTCAGCCCTACTCTTTGAAATCAGACCATAAAGAAAATTCTTGGAAAAGCTCCCAGCATGACAATAACATTAATAAAAAAATCAATGTGCTGGATCTAAAATTATTGTTTCTGTGTGAAAAATAACATTAGAAGATCATGTCATTAGCATGATGTCAACACAGGAAAAAGTTGGCTGTGAAGTCCGTTAAGGACACTTTTCCAAAAACTTTTACTAGTGCCAATCAAGGGCAATAACAAAGACAGCCACTTTATACTGAATTCAGTTTAAAGCTTCAGGTGGTGCATGCCTACAAGATACTGTAAGCAAGGTCAAAATTAGATTTTTTCATGCCAGCCTAGGAACATTGTCATTGGTATTATACAAGCTCTAGCAAGAAGGGTAAACCAATCAACTTATGACCTTAAATTTGTAATGCCATTGCTTTTAGCAAGCAACAGTCAGAAGTAACTTAAATAATGAATTTAACTCTGAAGCTCAATTAACCTACTTAACTACAAAACTCTGTAAAACAAAAAACAATTTTTTTATCTATTTAAAAAAAATTCTTACACCAAAACCACACTAATTTACAATGCATATCCCATGTGATTACATGTGAAATTTGTGTATTGTTTTTTAAAAGGGCCCCACCAGCTGTCAGTCAATCAATGTTTCATTCAGACTCTCAAAAATGTAACCAATCAGAAACAAGAAAGTATTACATGTCAATACAAATCGCAATCACGTATGTAAACAGTGTTGCAAACTTCCTGAAGACTTCTTGTCTCCAGAAGATAGTATGTTTCTCTAGGAAAGGTGACAAGGATAGCAGAGAGTTGTTTTTTTGTTAGCAATTGAGCAAGAATCTTTGCTCAATTGTCTACTGTACCTTTAATGGTGGTATACACACTGCCATCAGCCAATGATCCTTATTCACATGTAATTTCTAACACTTGAGAAATAATGGTGGCTTTACATAACCTAACTAGCAATGGATACACATTTAGGCCACGTCTATACTAGCGCGGGTACATTTTTACATGGGTAAAACAACGTTTTTGGCCACGCGGCCACACTAGCTCTTTCGCCTCCTTTTTAAAAAAGTATCTGCGTCTATACTAAAACGGTTACTCCATTGAACGGTTACACAGTTCAATGTCATTGAACTGCGTATGCTCATGTTGCTAAACACATGACCATATGCAGCTCCTCCGTGTCATTTCCACTTTTGTTGTTTACGGAAACACACTTCTGCTCCGCTGGCAGACAGACAGACGGTGAGGTAAAACCTAAAACAAAAAATAACCAACGACTACAAAATCACAAAATCGATGGAAAATACGCATTGGAAAACATGCAAGAGCAAATAAGGTGACATACTGGAGCTCTATAAAAAACATTATCCGTCATCCGGGAAAAGAACAGCCTCGCAACAAGGACGGCATTACAAAGACGCACATAACCAGTCTGTTATTATTTTACATTTGATATAGAAGTAGGCTACTATACCAGCTATGTATTCTCGTAATTTAACCCTTTCGCCAAAAAATGCGATTGTACACTTCTTGCATTAGTCTACTTGTTCTTTTTCTTTTGTTAATTTTGGATACATATTGTTTGCAATAATAGAAAATGACCAGAAATGACGGAAATGTTGATTCACACTTTAATGTTATGGTATGCCCTGCATGACGTCAAAGTTTTTGCAAAGCTCCGTTTTCGCCGTCCACACTAGGCGGGGGATTAGTGTGGATGGAAGGCCAAATAAAATAAATAAAATAAAAATGCGTTTTCAAAGAAAGCGTGCTAGTGTGGACAGGGTCAAAGTCTTTGGTAAGCTGGCTGAGGGGTTGTGACTGTGTTCAGGTAGGTATGTTGGTGGCGACAGAAATTGCCTGTGTTCCGAAAATCATGCCCATTTTATTTGGTTGAAGGTGGGCCAATTGTCTGTTGGGCCAATGTTTGAAAATCACTTTGTGCTTCTAAGTGTTCTTGGAATGTACTTAATCACCTGCTAATGAAGTGACTGACATCTATTGGCACTGCCTCTATCACAATGGAAGAAATTGCAGAGCTTTTAAAATCAGGATGGTCTTACCAGGCTACGTGAGCAATATATTGTCATGATGCTGTGGCTCAGTATTTTCCTTTACGTTAGTGAGTCTGAAAGTGTATTTAATAGTCCTGATCATATAACTTGTGCTGTTGTCCTGTCAGAATATGTCCTCCTCTTTTATTTGAAAACATCTCTAGGGGCTTTTCACTTGATGTTTTACTGTCATAGTGTAGACTACAAGCATACTAATGTATATACATGTGTATATATAATGTATATAAAATGTATATAAAATTAAGCACTGTGGGACCAAATGTATTTTAATAAACCCCTTTACCAAGTTGCAGATGGTTACAGTGAGTGTGTAATTTGCATGATTCCTCTGTCTATAAGTAAATGAGACACAAATCGACAAACAAATTGGCCATAATTATCTCTATGGTTTAGGATTACATAGGGTTTAATATTCATTGTTTTTGGTTTGAAAGTGCATGCCCCTCCCACATCTGACTATTGAGTGGCTCGCCTTACTCTCTACTCCTCCCTCTACAGTACTCATAGGGTCTACCCCCATCCAACCCCCCATAGCCATACGCCCTTGTGTGCACAGCTTCCATATGTAAATAGTGAGCTAGGGGGGACGTATTGAGCGCTGGGGGATGTAATGACACAATCGAGGAGTGTACTTTCAATCATACACTGTCACTCACATTACATAACAGTAAAATGTCATTCCAGTTTATCTTCAGTATCATTTTATCCATTCAAACAGACAATATAAAGTTCCAAATGCCAATGTATATCCATACAGTTGCTCAAGAAACAGGTTGTACTGTTTAGTGTAAATATATGCCACTGGTGGGTCAGCATGATAATATACTGGCGAATTCTATTACTGGCAAAGATGTTGAGCTTTGATAGAGACACTTGAGTGATCTCACAGGGAAAATTGGGTCAAGGCAGCAGCAAATCACAAGACACACTTTAGATAGGATCACAGCATATTATACAGCAGAATATCCTGCCAGTTTTACTTGACTTATGTTTGAGGTTTACATATTTACATTATCCATTGAAAAGTAAAGTAACTGCGTATGCTGGGTTTATGCAGAAATATTATGTGCAAATGTCCCCTTGAATTGAATTTTGAAACCTAATCCACACCTGAGAGCCCCTTGGAATGTACCATGGCCAGGCTGAACCCATTGTACATGCGGTTTGGAAATTATTGGGATTGCAGAATATGGGAGTGGTTATGATTTAGTATGTTTATAATTTAACTACAGTACATGAAAAAGAGTAAATAATTTCAATGCAATACCACGTCAATATGTTTGCATGGTAAAATCAAAAGACATTTAAAGCCCTGAAATGGTGTTTTAAAAGAATCTGCTAATATACTATATTTTTACCAATATATATTCCACTTTCTAAAAGTAATTATTGAATTACATGGCATTTTCTCAGATGTACTGGAGTTGTCTGCTGGCCTGACTTTTAAATATCAAAAAACTGAAACCCTTATGCTTTCTTCATGTGATTTAGTTATGATGACCATTTGAGTAGAGTCACTCACTGGGAATAATGGGATCAAGGCTTGATCACCTTGAAGCCCTTCAACAGAGCATTGAAAATGAGAAAGGGCATTCACAGCAGTGGCGATGACCTTGTAACCTAGCTGCTGAAATATGTTCATGAAAAGGCCTTGTTGTCAAGTAGGCCTGACTTGTGTTAGAGGGGTGCTTCAGTGCTGTGCTGATTAATTACTTTAAACTACAGTATTTGCTCTACACCCTCTACGGTGAAATCCCTTGGTATATCAAGAACAGTTTACAGAGCAAACAAGCTTAGTGTCACATGGGCCATTTTAAAGCCCACCAGCTGACTAGAACTGAAGCATCCACAGTTTATGCCAAACCTGCTTAAGAAGGGACGTCTCTTTAATTCCCTGGATAATAATAGACTGCCTACGCTGTCACTCTAGGAAACATTATATTCCCAGTAGGAAGACCACGGTTTAAGTTAAAAAAATTGATTTAACACCACGGTACAGTATACCCAAATGATGATGCGCTGTGCGTGCTGTAGGATACCGACCGGATGGAACCAGCTGCATATATGCATGAGGCCTAGATTAAACTGGTGCCTACAGTAGGTTGCAATTGATTTCAATACAGTCCTATTCTTAACATATTTTGGTCACATCCTAAAATATACCAACCCACACAATAGATGTCACGTCGTAGATTCCCTTGCCAAGCTCCGGGAAGCGATCCAAAATGTAGTAATAATCTAGTCTAGTTGATTGGCATATTTTATACATATTCAAATCTAACTAGGTTACACGTGACGATCATCTGTGTATATCTCTGAAAATGCCGAAACACTGTCAGGGTCGGACTCTATAATCCTGGAGGCAGGCAGAGACGTTTCAGTGCATACAGCAATATAGTATGCTAGGCTACTCGCAGTAAATCTCAAATTACCTTAAATACAAAAGACGCCCGATGTTATCCCACAATGGTCCTTATTCGATGACCTTGTCACGGTTGCAGGAAGATGACTCTATATTGCGTTTAAATTCGCTTACACAAAAGCCGCTGTGTGACGTCGATTTGCTGGGCTGGAAGGGGGCGGGCCCTAACCTGCCTCCTGTTACTATTCTGGACCACAGGGATCCCACGACAAGCAAGAGTAGGACAAAGTGATGCTCCATAAATACAGATTTTCTAGACGATTATAACGACACGAAAATCGTTTGTATTCGTTTATAGGATACTATGTTGATTTGATATTATACTTTGGCCAACTATTGTGCGTAAAAGCTGCGCGCACTCAAGTAGGTCAGGACAAGGGGATTAAACTGTAGGCTACACAGTTTAGTAAAGCCGTTGCATGTTGTAAAATTGACTTTGTCAAATGCAAATAATGAAATGTGAGAGTAGGCTACAAAACATGGGCAGAAGCCGGTTACAAAATCATATTGGAAAATGTATTTCTTTTTAACCCAATTGACTACAGCATTATATTCTATCAAATGTAGACTCATTGTGTGTAAATTATTTGCTGACTATGTATACTGTATCCTAAGTCACCATTTGTCGTCATTAAGTTGCACTACACCGAGAAGCTAATAAAGTGACATACAACTTTTGTTGTGTGAAAATGGTAACATGTTCATACAACAAAATGTTGTATGTTTTGATATTTTTTCTAACAGTATTGACTTCCCGTTTATCACATCAAGTGTCTGATTGTAGTGTTTATGTATTCTCAAATCACCTATAGTTATGTATATATATAGTCTAGTTATATTAAACTAAACTATTAAAATTGTAGTTTAGTTTAAATCGCATTTTCCATTGAGTTGCATTTTTAATCCAGAATAAAAATAAACCTTAAATTTGATTTATCAAACTAAATTAACTTGAGAATGTTTCATGCCCAGCGTCAGAGTGTGGACTTATTTGTGTTGACTACTATATTGGAAGTTTTAACAATAGTTCAATATTGCTTTAAGACTTTAACAGTGATATCATCAAATTAGTCATGTTTGATGTGGGACATAATCTTTCAGTCAATTTATATATGTGACAAAGAAAGAAAGTCTTTTAGCCCGAGGTATTCCGATGCAATTAGTTCAATCTTGTCCACGAGTGCTGCTTTTATAGGCCTTTTAGCAGTGTTCAGATGTGTTATGAAGGGTCCAGCAGCAGTATGGAGTGGAGAGGGGGGTGGTCATGTTTCATACTATGGCCTGTGTTCTGAAAAAACACGTGTGCTTTCATGCTTTAGCAACAAAATCCACACAGAGCTGAAAGAATGGAAAGGTGGAAGCCTGCAGGTTACAAAGCTTTGTGTTTTTCTAACCACAGACCACATGGGAAAAAAACTGATTGATGAAAATGAAAAGGAGGCACTCATTCCAAAAGGACTGACGGATGTATATCTTTGACATTGTAAAGTGGGTGTTGCAAAAACAAAGGATGTCTGGCTATAGGTCTATAGGTCAATGTTTGATGTATACATCTAATTTCAGATGTTATCATCTCTGATTAAGACAATCCACTGGCATGGTTTTGGGTAAACAGGCCTCTGCCATCGTCAGGGCAGTGGATTTTCACAAACAAATCAGGTAGTTCAAATAACTTTCTCTGAGCTCTGAAGTACATTGTGTTGTACACTTGAATGGGGTTGTGTGTCTTGCTCACAGATATTTTATGTGTACATGTTCAGGAATTTAGTGGACATGTTATTTTTGTTTATTTGGTTAATGCTTTGTTTTGTTGCTCTTAAATTCTGCTTGTGTGTAATTATATAATCTTAACATTGACCTCCTCAGAGTTTCTTTATTCGATCAAGTATAGGCAAAAAGTTTTTAAAAAACCTTGATTCAATTGTCTGCTTACTGTGGCATTCCCTCTAGACTAGGACTAGGCATTCCAATCCATTTACAGGTGAATATATAAAAAATTATCTCACTTCTCTTACATTTGTCTTTTTCTCATCAGCTTTTACATTTGCACGTTTGGACTTATTTTCAGGTTTTAAACATGTTTTGATATATTAAACCACTAGGGGGCAATATGGTCAATGAAGAAGAAAGGTCAAACATGAAAAGATCCTCGTGGACTGTTTAAACTTTATACAGGTGCAAGAAACTGCAAGATGAAGTTATGATGATGAAAAAAATATTCTTAAATATTATTTTTGTAGATTTTGTGATGGTATAGTCAAGTGGAATAGTTCTGCTGCTCTGATCACCTTATTATTTGTTGTTATAAAATCAAAGATTATTATTTTTACAGTGTCTGCTTTTTTGTATCGCATCAGTGGGACTTTAAAGTCTCCAGGGCTCATTATATTCCATTTCACCCCTGAATATGATTGTGGGTGTCATTGATCATAATGAATCTAAGTATAGGCTATCTCAACAATGTGAATAAAACATTTCAATATTCAGACCAATATGATTATAATGTGCATGATATATTTATCAGTGACATACACTGTCTCACTAATTGAATAATCACAGGCTGTATATTGCACTGTGGTGCTGTCTATCTGCCCCTATTTGGTTTCTATAATAATTAATATAATTGTATTTGCACGTTATATGCATATTTTGTAGGCCTACTGTTATGCCATGTTCTGGTAAATTTCCATTCGTGGATCCACACATATTTGATCATATTTAATTTGCTTACTTCTGGTAAAGGGAATCAATTGAGACCTCACATGACTTGTGAGGACAGTGAGAAATTATGTTTAAGGGATTGCCAGCTGGGGTAGCAGGTCTCACAAACTGTAAAGAAATTCCAGTTTCCTGCTTATATTGGGTTTTAAGTCAATACCATGATAAAAAGACAATATAGCAGAATATGAAGTAATTGCCTTTGAATATAGGAGATACCTAACTGTGCACCCCCCCACCCCTCCCCACCCCTACTTGTGATTAACTAACACCATAACCCTGGAGGTAGAAAACGGGGTGGGGGTCCCCACCACAGACTAAATTTGGAACCCCTCAGTGAGACAGCACAGGCGAATCGACAGCATATCAGTCTACAATCACAATTATTTCCATATACAATGGTTTTTGTAATTACAGTATTCAGAATACAATCCACCTACTATGCACTGTCTATTCACTAAATAACCCTCAATACTTCTGCCCCACCAGAGGTCACTATCCACCAAAAATATTAGCCGCTGTTTCCCAGAGGCATTTTACATCATGAGTTAAGATTAGATCACAGGACGTTGTCACATCTTGTGAGGGCATTGTATAGTGACTAAATAATGTCAACCAGGTCAGCAGAGACTTTATCAGGAATGTTCTGGCACACTAGAAATATTTCAAGATTTCAATGGACCTTGTTCACAGAGATGTCCCCCACCCATATATGGGTGTAGCTCATAACAATTAATTATGGGTCTGTTCCATTTTGACACTTTATAAAATAGCGGTACAAGTTATTGTTATGAGCTACACCTGTGTTTTCCCTTCGATGACACCTCTGTGAAAAGGCTCCATTGAGTCATCATCAGTCAGTTATTTCCTGGTTTTGTGTTTAATTTGGCATTTTGTTGTCACAGGAAAGAAAAACCAAATATACATTGATTAATGTTGTACAAACTATATTAAAATGTAGAACACATTGGGCTTCATGCAGGAAGCAATATATGAACTAATTTCCTATTCTTCTTTTGTTAGTACCCATTGATTTCTGGCATTCACCAATGTTTTCTTATTTTTTCTCATGTTAGGTAAGAAAACATTTTAGTAGTGGTCAAGAGCACTCTTAAGAAATTGTTTGTCCAACGCAAGGAAACATACGTTTTAAATTTGAGGAACATAAAAGCTCATGGATACCATATATTCACATTTAAATTATCATAAGTTTATGTTTTAGAGTAATTATAATGATTGGATTTTTACATTTGTGGGCTAAAGAAATACTATTGGTCCAATGATCCCAATTAAGACTATAAAAACCCTTGATGATATTGGATGCTTTGGCCATCCAGCCCTTATACGCAGAGATCGCACAGATCGCACAGAACTATTTAATGGCTACTGAGACGTTTCAGATTGCCAAAAACACTGCTTTTAGATTTGTGCAATAATCTGGAGCCTCAATTTAGGCGAAACACACGCTACTAGGTTCAGGAAAGATTGCGCCCACGAAAGCTATCATATTATTTATATTCCATTAGCCTATATATTGTTTTACAGTGCTAACCTAAATTAAGAATACATTTTGGTGGTTTTTTGGTTTCGATTTTCAAATCAAACAAGTCAAACCATTTTCTTTTAATATTAGTTACTGTGCGTCCCAATACTGACAAGACATTTACAGCATCACGTTTTGCCATTGCTGGGGTTTTGAATTTTCCTGCCAGTAGCCTACTGACGCTCTGGAAAACAATGTCTATTTTGTTTATGTATATTTAACAGTACGTTGATTTCACTTCTGCCGAAGTTCTTCCTACAGCTTTTTTAGTGGCATCTCTTCAATATTTGCACTAGGCACAACACCTGCCCTTATATAGTGTTTAGGGGGCGTTTCCTATGCTAATAAACATTCGTCCAGGCGCCTCCAATGTATGTTCAAGTGGGATTCATCATTCAACACACCCAGGTAAGAGCAGATTTGGATGGTTAAGAACGTTTGGTGCATCTGGAGTTAACTTCTCTTATTTTATCTCTTAACAGAAAATGAAGAAAAATGAGAAACATTTAAGAGAATGTTGCTGCATGGGGCCCATTGTCTCATATAACATACAAATAATACGTTTTGTAGAAAATACAATACACCATAAACCTTGGCTTTCTTCAATGTTTTCAAATCATTATTTTACTCCCTGTTTGGCTTCCTTTGTGTAAACATGGAGTGTGTGCTCTAATTTAAGCCCTGTCCATACTAGCACAGTTCAATTTGAAAACTTTTTCACTCCGTTTTGGCTTTCCATCCACACTATGTTGTCGTTTTCCAGCACAGAAAACTGAGCTTTTCAAAAACACTCTCCCAAGTGGATAAATCTGAAAATGCTGATGTCAAATGACAATGCTCTCATGTGCTGGACACTTGGTGGACGAGTACGTGCAGATATAGTTATAGTTTCACTGGTTTTGTGCTTACAATCAAATTTAGGCACAATCTGTACCTTCTTGCAAGATAGAAAAGTAACAGCTGCTGTATGATGCTACACATACAGGGAACAATGTTTTTGGATAAGGCCTGGACGAACAAGTTCCTGGTGATACCGTTTTCTGAACAATTAAATGCTTATTGAAGAATGGCTTGTGGATTTTTGAATGTCCAGCAACTCTCCACTTCACCTCAGCGAACGACATAGGCAGTCTGACAATGCGAATGAGATTGCCGGTGGTTACTGCACACATTACTACTTAAGCGACAAAGACTGCGAAAAGCAAATGTAAATATTCATGCAGGGCATACCATAACCATATATTGAATTTAAAATTTTACAATAAAAGTGTAATCTAGTGTAATAATTTGTACGGATCAAAGTAAAAAAAACTAAACTTGGATCAGACATCAGTAACAGGAGGAAGTGAGTACAGGTGCAGATGGATGAGAACGAACATTGAGACATAAACAAACAATAAACACACATGGAGATGCCAATAAACAACACTTTATTCCACACAAACATTAATGTTACATTGTTACACAACAAACAATAAATAACAATAATCCCCATATATACCCCCACAACACAACAGGGGCAATGAGTGAATGAAAGTGATTAATGAATGGAAGTCCGGTGTGTAGCTGGAGTGTGCTGTATGGATGGATGGCTGCAGGCCGGTGGTTAGTACACCGGCGATGTAAGAGGTGCACCTCCTCTGGGTGCGACTCCCGACGTTACAACATACATACGTTACAATAATATTTCGTTTTTTTTTACCTTGACACACTTTGTATATTTTCAAATAAAGTGTCAGTCCAAATTGCAATTCTATGTGGTCATTTTCTATTATTGCCAACAAGCCAAGTCAAGTTTATTTATTGATATAGCCCTTACACAGTCACAAAGGGCTGCACAGGCCCACATTTCACATGGAAACAAACAACACCCCTTACACCTATTTCTCCTATCGGACAAGGAAAAACATCACTAAAAAACATTTGGGTAAAAAAGTGGAAGAAATCTTGGGAAGGGACCACAGAGGGAGGAATCCAACCCTTAGGATGCAATAGGTGCCGAGTGGGCAACAACAAAATCCATTTTGTTATATGTATCACATTGTATCCAGAAAACAGCGAATCATACATTGTATAAATTTAGTTGTGTAATGGTCAATCCAATATTAGTAATGGAAGCCACATAAGGATGTGTGCAGGGACCAGATTTTGGTCAGGTCTGTTCTCCATCCATTGAGCCTGCACTCCAGTAGCATCTCTTTCGCTGGGGCCAGAGATATGGTTGTGGAGAGAGCCGGCCATTGTTGTCCATGTGGTGTCCAGGTCCATGGCAGCATCTCCCCCTCGACGACCGTCACATAAAGAACAGAAACATATCCAAGGGTTTAGTGCGTAACCATTTAGAGGGCAGGATATTCTAGTGGTCTAGGTGTTGGACTCCCAGCCGGAAGGTTGTGGGTTCAAGCCCCATAGTCAGCTTGCCTGTAAGCATCCTTGAACAAGATGCCTATTTGTAAGTCACTTTGGATAAAAGCATCTGCTAAATGACCTAATTGTAATTGTAATTTAGGCCCCCTAAACAGAGGGAGTGTAGCTATGGCTGGTCAAATGCCTGACTATAAAAATAGGTTTTAAGTTTGACTTTTAACCTATAACTTAAAATAGGTTTTAAGTATGACTAAAAATAGGTTTTAAGTTTGACTAAGTTAATTTACTACCCACCCTGTGAATAAACAGGTCGTGTTGATACAAACTCTCTGCCTACCCGGGTCTGCTTTTGGG
>JAOEHI010051095.1:0-19431 GCA_025447815.1 Percopsis transmontana | reverse complement strand
ATTCTGCTCTTGTCAGCTGTCAACAATGTGGTTCCAACAGGATATCATTGAAATCGGCTAACATCACTGCTCACACTTCACGATGAATGACTGAATTTGTCATGTCAGAATTTGAGCTTCAGATAGCTCGACGCACGAGTCTATCGGCCGTCGTTTTCCTGCTCACACTGTGCGTCAAACGACGGAGGATTCTGCCACAGTCGGCCTGAATATTTGTCTGTGACAGCCAAATCATGATTAAAACGTGTCAAAAATGCACAGTGTATAGCCGGCTTAAATCTGTACAATTCTCACTGGTTAACCTCTAGTAAAGAATACATTTTCCTAACAGTCTAACACTGTACTGAGTAGAAATTATAACTGCAGCAAGCAGATCAGTTCACATCCATTAACATAACAGCACAAATATCTGAATTTCCTAGATTTTTAGCTATCTGGAATGGAGCTTTCAGAATTCCACGACCCGTAGGGATGTTCTAGAGGCAAGCCATGTACTGGAAGCTCTGGTTGAGGTGTAGAGTACACCTGTAAATCACATATTTATTTATTTATTCATGGCCTTAAGTGGTCAGCTAATAAAAGCAGGCAAGTGCACTAAACAGATCATAAATTATTGACAGGCTATTTAGCCTGGGCGTGCGGTCCTAATGGATAAACAATCCTGCTTGCTATTTATGGTTCATGATCAATGGACCGGCGTACGCGAAAAGTTATTCTCTGTGTTTGTGTTCATATGGTGTGCAAATAAATTACATTTTAATGTTTGCGTATAAAGACAAAAAATACATTTGCATCATACAAATTAACATAGTGTGTGTGTGTGTGTGTGTGTGTGTGTGTCTAGAGCCATACAATGTCGCAAATACAACATAACATGGGGAGTATTTATATTCTTATGACTTATGACTTACCTGATGTCAGTGGCAACCGGAATGGAGCATTGTCATTGGTCAAGAGAGTGTGTCCAAAACGATGTGCAGCGATCCCATTGGTGGAGCAGAGGGCAGGGAGAGAGAGAGAGACAAGACAAAACATTAGCTTTGGGACCGTATCTGTCTCAGAGCTTCAAGACTAATATATGGTTTTGCAGGGTTTCCCATCCATTGATTTATTTGTGGTGGGCACACAATATCATTGACCGCCACATATAGATTTTCTGTTTTTTTAATACCATTTAAAATGTGTAAAACCCCATCCATCCAATCGTAGAGCTGAGTGTAGCGCAGTGATTCGCTCAGCCCCTTCTCGCACGCTCACACGATATTGCTGCGTTCACTAGGCAGTTGGCCTTGGAGAGCGGAGCAACAAGGCTCAAAACATTTCCAATGTGTAACAGCGGAGTAGGAGTGGGGACAGACAACTCCGCTCACAGTGGCGAAAGTTCCCAGATGTTGGCCGCTAATCCCCACTCCCAAAAATGTACTCAAGAGTTTACTTTGCAGCCAATCGTTTATAGCACCAACATTTACAACCTCTTTGTTCTGGCTTTGACCCAGTAAAACTACAATCACAGTAATCAATGAATTAGCCTAAATAACTGTTGCTAGGCTAAACTTTGGAAGTAAGCTAGAAATCACAAACACGTTTGCTTTTCAGCAGACAGCCAAAGATAGCTGTATTACAAACATTATAAAGTGAGATTTCTCCCGTCTATTTTATACTAATTCATGATGGTATGGCAAACCAAATTTGGGTGACACTGATTTAGTCAATTAGTTTTAAAATTTAGTCAATTAGTTTCTTACATCACTGGATAAAGATTTCTATAAAGATATAGATCTACTGTATAGATCTATAAAGATATAGATCTACTGTTGCTTTAGTATTTACCTCATCCAAACATCGTAGTAAGACTTCAGACCACATGGGTATGTGCGATTGAAATGCAGAGTGTTATCATAAGGGCATAATTAATCATCTTCACGGCGGACAGATTGATCTACTCCTCAAATCTCCCAAGATAGATTTCTCTTAGCACAGTCGTCTGTCAGTGAACAGCCATTCAGTTTTAAAGCGGGAATTCCCACTTGGGCTATTATTATCCACTTTAGCCGTTCAAATTACAGTCATTTTTTATTGTGTCCGAGAATAATATTAATACTTCAGCTAACACTTTAACCGAAGCATGCATCTGTAATGTGTGTGCATGTGCACTCAAAACATATAAAAACGTATCAGCATTGCAATTACAGATATTTCCACCGTGCATACACAAGCTTATGCTCTATAACAAAACTCTTGGATGTATTTCTCCAGCGGAGACACACAATGTCCTGCACCTCGCCACGCAACACACAGGCCTGAATCATGAATTATAAAGTCCATAAGTATGATACATGGATTTCCTTGGGCGTGATATATCAACCGACCCATTATTCCATTTTGACGGAGCATTTGTTACTTTGACATATGCCTGCCAGTGTAGAAATGTGGGGCAGAGCGAACTTACAAAATTAGCTGTCGCACATCCAATATTACTATTGACATTTACACGTTCCCCTCCCATTCCAATACCGATAGTCGAGATGATCTATTGAATAACCTCAAACTAATTCTCCTTATTTATATACGGCTGGGATCCATCTATATTTCTACTTTTAACCTTAACCCCTTCACCTCTCTTGACCAATCAGTGACTTGACCAATTAGTGCTTGGCCAATCAGAAGGTGAAACACAGGTATCTAAAAGGTATACCTTCTTAAAAGCACTGTTTAGCTTTCACTTGGCCGTCCTAAACCTAGATTTATAGCTTGAATGGAATAGAACAACTCTGGTCTGCCAGACAAATTTAGCAAATGTTTGGCTTTGATTTATGGCTGTAAACCTGGCTTTCTTTCTGCGCCAAAGCAGTTGGCAAAAAAACTGAGCAAACAGCCAACCAGCCATGAAATCATCAGCAGGTTAACAAAAAACAACAACATTTTGACAAAAACACATGGTTGCACAGAAACATTTGCCATGTCAACCGAGTTACTGGGATATATGGAGAACGCTCAGTAAAAATATTAGCATTCCCCTTCTAGCAAACACTCAGAAGACCTAAAGAAGATACGAATCTTATGCATCAGTAGGCTAAGCGCTAACTAGGCTATACCATAAACAACAATATTAAAACATAAACAGAGAGCTGGGGTTTAAATAGCCGTGACTCCAGGGAAGGGTGCTACAACACAATCGAGGAGCATAACCTTTAAAGACAACCAAAGTGCTGTAAAACGCATTTCAAAACACTCCTGCTCACTCTGAACTTGGTTGTGTGAAGTTCACAGCCGGGACACACAGTCATCATCAGTCGGGCTGTGATCCCACCCTGGTAAACCTGTTTCCTTCCACTCTCTGACAGGATGAGATTCGGGATGTAAGCTCCGACTTCAAAGTGCCGCGTAAGAAGGGCGATAGCTTTGTGATGGGCTAATCTGACCTATGGGCACCGCTTTAGCCACTAGTGCTAATACTAATCCCTCCACTGTACTGTGGCGGTATCCGTCTTCAATTCACACACACATTCCAGTGTCAAGGGAAAGTTGATAGCGCAGTTCTTCAGTCTGATTGACAATTCAAGTGAAACCAGAACTTGTTTTTCTGTTTCTTTTTACCCTCTGAAAAAGTAGACAAGAGATGTCACCAATAAAACGGATGACAAAAAACAAAACCCTCAGGTGTTGCAAGCTGATTTTTCACACTTTCCCTGTTAGAGTTCCCCTAAAGCACGGGCTGGGCGAGAGAGAGTACAGCTAAACAGACTGGAACTAACTCAAAGTGAAAGGGTAAATAGTCTAGGCTGACCACCCAATGCTACATCTAGCATCACTGTTTGTTATTCTTTACGAGCAATACTGTGACAAAGTGGCTTAATAGTGCAGAGTGCATTTATTATGTGTTGTGTTTAATTCAAGGGCGGCCATAGTGTGCAATTACATCATCAACTACCATGTTTAATGGGATTCAAGGATGTGCTTTGTTATTAGAATGGTGGAATTACTACATTTAATCACAATGAAAGGTTATTATTATAAACATCATATTACCATCAGCCTTATTTCAAAGAAGATATAGTGAAAGGATTTCCCCCTGTATGTATCCTATCCAACCGTGAATCCTCTCAATTACATAAAACACAGCCACCACTCTCATTTCAGCTATACAATCTCCCCCCTGCTAAGCAGCTAGCATCTACTGTAGCCCCATTTCTAAGCATAGCACTCCTCCATTATGAACAACCCTGTGACATTTTCTTAGCATAGGCCTGACATTTAGATTGATGGATTTATTGACATTTAGTTTACCCTCCACCCTCGCTGGCTCGCGGAGGCTCTTTACGAGGCTGTCCGAACGTCTGACCTCATTTCAAGCCTTCCACTACAAATAGCTCTATGTACCTTTGATCTGATGGGGTGTGTAATGGAGAGAAGGTAGGTGTGTGCGTGTGTCTGTCTGTCTGTCTGTCTTTGAGTGATCTAATGTTTGCGCGCGCGCGTATGTGTGTGTGTGTGTGTGTCCGTGTGCTCACGGTAGTGCGTGCGTGAGGAAAAGGAACATTTAACACTAGCTGGGTGTGTCGGCCATCTTGAACATCAAAGCGAAGCGTCTGATTGGGCGATTGTGTGGTTATCCGGCCTCACGCGCTGCAGCCCGCATGTTTCATAACACTAGACTCATAATCACGACATTGGCGGGGACTACATGGAAGGCGCGGAGCCATTATGGAGGCTGTATTCCAGACGGCGGGCCAGCATGAATAGTAAATCAGCGCTGAATCTAATGGTGCACATGGACTCCATTAATTAGTTCCTTCGCTCTGTAACGTGGAATCAGGAGAGCAGGGGAGAGATCTGAAAGATTGATAACTCAACGTGGCTGAAATATAACCAACCAACATCTATCGCGCGCGTGTGTGTGTGTGTGTGCGTGTTTGCGCTCTTTGCAGCCCGTGTAGGTATCGGTGTCGAATGGCAAGACGTCCTTCAGATCTTAATTGGCGCTACAGGCAACCGGGAACGTGCACAGACGCAGGCGTGCACGTGAAGCGAGCAGGCTACAGGCATGGGCACATGAGCGCCTATAGGCCCCTTGAGGACACAGCGGTCATCCAGACATATAAAAACAACACACACATACTTTAGTCTTCCTTAATGTTGTACTACTATAATATTGTACTGTATAATTATTTGGTAGTCTCCTCAGAATAGGCCTATACACATATTGCAAAACACTGAATTGTTGTTTTGCGTACATTTTATCATGTTTATTTGTTAAGCCTTACAAATATCCCCTTACTGGGTACACGTTACCTTTCAAAAAGTGCTAAAAATGTTAATGTGCCATTTTCAAGGTGTGCCAAAACAATGCTTTTATCTCGCCACCGCAAGGGAGGAAAATCAAAGGGGAACGATTTCAGACAGAGAGGCTGGGTAAAGTGGAGGGCGGCAGGGTACAAAATAAGCACCGCTTGTGTTTTTTCTCTGTTCGATACACTGCTTTTGTTCTCCCCCGGAACCCCTTGGAGTGTTGGAGTCCTACAACATGGAATTATGTTACGGTGTTGCCCCCAAAACTTGTGCATTTCCCCTGTTGAGTTTTAATTAGTCCTATAAAATGCAGTCTGCGGTGAGTAAAAACCTAGCTAAGCCTGTTGAATAATAGAAAGTAAAGCATTATATTTTGCATACTTGTTGTAGTTAGGCCTATAAATATATATCTCAGAATCAGAATCTTTTAATGGTTTATTTTAGCTTATAGACCCCCGACAACCGAATACCAAATAATTATGTTCTTTTCAAACCAAAAATAGCCTAAATGGGATTCACTTGTGAGGAATATCTTGTTAAATAAAACATTAGCATAACAGAAGCCACCGTTAGCATATTTCTCCAACCCAATGGGAAAAGTACACTGGCTAAGCAACAGAGCCCTTAGCATAGCGTAACTTCTAGGTTTGTGTAGGCCCGATAGACAGACTATATTTTAGACTCAATATAGCAACATTGACTTTCACAGAGACCATTCCACCTGCTGGCGTACCATTACAGTGGAAAGCAACTGATAACTTTGTGAAGCTAGCGGACATTTAGAAGTTGTGAAGGACATTGTCCTGCAGTAATAAAGTGAGATAAGAAATACGAGACGGGGACAAAGGAGGGACAATAAAGTGTCCTGATTCATCACTTTGACCGGCAGTCGGGACAAAGAAAAAAAAAGGTAGTAGTAGCAGCAGTAGAAAGAATAAACCCGAAAGGAGGCGGAGAAGAGTTGAAAGTGGGGATGAAAAAGGGGGTGTGGGAAAGGTGGCGGCCTAGAGGAACGACAGGAAAAATGAGAAACAGGTCAGTGAGCACTATCTCTCTTCCCTCTCCAGTTGGCACCCCAGGGCAACGATGCTGTCAAAGCTCCCCTCGAAATAAATTAACCATCGGAGGTGTCCCCCCCCCCGTCCCCCCCGTCCTCATTTCTCATTCTATCGCACCCTCTCTGACATTTCCTAACCCTCTCTCCACACCTACACCCCCCCCCCCCCCCACCACCACCCACCACCCACCACCACATTAAGCTATTGCCTCTCGCCCGCTGGCCTGGGATATGCCCAAGAAGCCCGGTATCAAACCTGCCTAGCCGCTCCATCCCACTTCCTGCAGGCTAAGTGGTGCCCCGACACCTGTGGCGAGGTCAAACCAAAACCCCTCCACCCCCGCCCCTGGGGGAAATCAGGTGCTGGGACAGACCGGGGCCGCGGGGGAACAAAGTCCAGCTGCTTTCGCTCAAGAGGCTTGTGTCTCAAAAAGCTGAACGCTTTGTCAGGAGTGGTCTGGCAGAGGAGGACGGAAGGGGAAAGGGATCACAAAGCAATTTTAGATGCAGTTCAGTTCTGTGAGATGACCTGGTCCTTTGCATTTTGTTGACTCGACTGAAATGTCTTCCCAGTGCCGCAGGCAGCGACAACGGCCTAACATATCCTGACAGATGATGCCCGCCACTAAATCGACGGGAGGCGTCGCCCGGAAAATTGCATTCAGTGGGGCCCGGCCCAGAGTCAATGAAATGCTAATTCAATGGACTCTCTGGGAAACCACCAATCACATTTCACTTGTAATTAACACTCACAACACAATGTTTACCCACAAAACTTTGCACAGCCTTTTCTATAGAAAGATCTTGATTTTGAGATATATTATTTCTGTAGTATTGTTATACCATGAATTTATTTGTATGTAGTCAACTGCAAATTCATTTATTTTCTGTAATGTCTGTCTGCTTATGAGTACATATTAATATTAGTACATACTGTACTATGTACTATGTATTGGTACAGACTAAGAATACTAACGCCATATTTACATACAGTAACTGGAAACGGCTGCTTTTTCAGGATTCATCACTCAAATCGGCTCGCCATAACTTTTCACTCCGTATCCGGATCACGGGTACGCTAATGACTGTCACATCTGCCTCGCTATCTAATGAATGCCCCGTGACAACCATCAAACATTTACAGTTGACCAGCCCTTCACCCAATCTCGTATTCGCTCAGACGTCTGCACTGCGTTCCCCCCAAATGAGTCATCCAAACATCCCATTCACATCTGTTGCTAGCTTGTTGCGCGACTGTGCGACGCCCCCTCTTACTCTGCACACTTAATTGCACTTCATTGCAGTTCGGGCAGGTTCTGAACAGGTGCGGTTCGCATCTCCCGTCCCGATTCAAATTGACAGTCTCGTCTCTGAGGGGTGCATGTCAGATACTTTACTGCCTAGGATGTAGCTTAATATTCATTTTAAAAAGAGGGAATATAGATCACACATCTGCAAGCTCAAATTACTACCTGGCGTCTTAGGAGAAGTTAAATTAAGCAAAATCACTGCCAATTTTGACTTGCCTGCATGTAAAGTGTAGCAAAAAGCTCTTTCAGGAAGAGTATTTTCTTCGTATTTTTAGAGATAATTAAACTAGTTAAAAGAAAATTGGGCTTGTGACTGGAATCAGGGAAAAGAAAAAGAAAATAAAGAAACAAACTTTACTATGAGAAGTACTTCCATGCATCCTGTGCATCCATGCAGCCATTTCATTTCATACTTGCAGCAGGGGACAGGAATTCCTCATCACGTACTAAAGCTTAATTCTCAGAGCAGTGTTCCATCTGTGCTGTTGGAGGGCTTACAAACCATCACTTATACTCTTATCTCTGCTTCAGGAGAGTATCCCAGCTCTCCGAGGAGGGACAGGTAGAAGAGGTAATTTTTCTGCCAAGCGACAAGCTAGATAGTGTTTATCTTGTCATTGGAGATGGACAGGCTGCTTATTTGGGGTGCCGAGAATGGCCAAATGCACCGCAGATGTTGCTTATTAGGGACTGTTGGCCCTCTTTTTTGTGGGGATACAAGCAAAAATTCAGAGACGACTGTGTCCAAAATATAATGACTGTTAGGGATTTGTGTTTACAGCAATACCGACCTTTTGTTAAATCCTCAACTCTGCAGCCTCCTTATCTGAATATTGAGGCCCAGCGTGTCTACCAAGCTGATCCAGACTCTACCGGTAGTATGTGTTTTCAAGTATAAACTATGTAGTAAATAAGATTAAAAATATCTTTATGATGGCCATTGCTTGAACCTGACACATTATAATTACATTATTATTATTACAGACAGCATACTGCACAAAACAATTGTTGATTCAGTTCCACAGGATACTATTGACCCGACTGTATATTGTTATAGGAAGAGACACTTTGTGAAGCAAACATGACAGCTAACAGCATTTTAATAATCTTTGTCGACGTGTGCCTTGTTGTTACGAGCTGAACTTTCTCAGCACTGTTGTCACTCCATGTCTGCTTTCTTTCTGGCAGACTAGCTCCGCTGATTAGGTTAGTAAACAAAAACAAAAACAGCTGCTGAAAACGCAGGCAGAACAGGAAGACAAAAGCACATACGACAGCTGCAGTAGCATAAACCCTATTCTTGCAATTTCTTTTGTATTTCTTTCTTTCTTAAAGACGCCGCACAGCAATTGTGAGTTATTATGGGAGTGTACTTTTGGTTCCATGTAAGAATAGTCCTGACATTGGCCACACTTTGATCACAATCTGCTGAAGAGCATCACCAATTTGCTGCAAATCACCACGGGTACAGACCGAGCAATAGAGAGCTGCATTTTCCTCTCCACAGGAGGCACAAACAGAGAGCAATTTTCTGGCAATACACAGAAACCTGCCGCACCTGTCTCCCTATCAAAGTATGTTAACTACAAATCACAAACAGAAGGGGAAAAAAAACAAAAAAAAAAACTCAAAAGGCGAGGATGCTCGAAAATTCAATTCTCAAGTAAATTTTTTTTATTTTTCCTTCATGTTGCTATAATCCCACCGGCCATCTGAGTCAATGACGAGGGCCCTGCGAATGCAACAATGAACAGCGAGTTATATTGGTCTTCTCACCAATCAGACGTCAGGGTTTCTCGGGGGGCCGAGGGGACCCCTGTATCACAGATGCCTGCTGGGTATCGATCGGGGCTCTCCATGGCCCAGGTGCCCTTCCCCCGTGTCCAGGCAACCATTTGATTGGCGTTTCGGGGGAAGAGAAATGAAGCCCTTAGAGAATAAGTTAAAATTGGCCTCTGTATCTCTGCCACACGGATGGTGTTCTGTCGCTGTGGTAATATAAGATTACACTTCTGACTTCCTTTCAATTCCTAATCATTATTTTCCCTGTTTGTTTGTTTCGGTCTTTGTTGTGTGCTCGCAGCGGAAATAATATGAATCATAAAACTCTGGTGTTGGCATTAATGGTGGAGTAAGAACATTTACAAGATAAAAACCTCATGCTGGACACTAGAGGTTGGGATTAGTCGGGACATGTAGGGAGCGCCTTCTCGCATCGGATTGGTTAAACATTTTACTTTAGAAATGTCAAATCAAATCACAGCAAAACCAAAACACAACTAAGTTGTAGTTAACAGGATGACACAGCGATTTTAGAGTCAATCCCTGTGTCATACTTAACGGGTGCTGCTGGAGAATGAGAAAATTGCGTACTAAAAGCAAATCTTCTGGGGAACCAATCTAAAAAAGATTTTCACTGCATATTAAAACGTACCATCTATATTTAGCTCATAATGATTATTTATTGCCACAATCTAGTCTGTGGGGTCTTTAAATCGGGGTGCGGGGCCTTTATCGAGAGCCAGGGACAGCAAAGGAGAATAGATGTTTTCTTAGGACATATGATTTATTGATGGCTGAGTATAATTAATTAAACTAAATTAGACACAAAAAGCTGTCCTCTGCCACTTTAACTTACACTGTACGTAAAGTAAAATGACGCTTAAGAATTACATTTAATATTAATTTTGGCTTTAGGTGTTAGTGATTTAAATGACTCAAGCCAGAAGGAAATATGAATTATCATGAATACTCCTGAATCAGATAATACTTTGAATACCAACAGACCTTATGTGCTTATGCTATAAAGTAAACAAAGAACAAAAAAAGATTGTAATCATTGGAACACGCCATCAGTTCATTTTTCAAACTTCATTCATTCATCCAAGATTAGTTCCTAAACGATTAAGTTAAATTATGAATGTTAGGTTGTCAATGTGTGTGCGTGCGTGTGTGTGCATAAGCTTTTCACACATTGTGCGCTCCTTTAGTTAATTGAGCATTTAAGAGTCTTAAAGCTTTTGGCCCTAGACTGCTTCTTCTCTGCACACCAATGTCTACAGACGAGGGGACAAAAGACGCTTTCTTCCAACGCCCCGACTCCTTTCCAAGAGTATAACCATCCTAAGAGTCACCACTACTACGTTATAGATCACTGAATAGTTACTATTGGTAGACGCAGGCTGCTACAAGAAGTAATTATTCTCTACATCCATCCGAATAGATTGGACAATGTCATTGAGTGAGTCCTAGTTGTCTTTTGTTTCCCTGGTGTGTGGTCTTCTGTGTTGTTGTTGTGTGCGGCATTAGCTTCACAAAGGACGCTTACAACGATGCTCATTGTTTTCACTCAGGTTCAGCGCCATTTACCTAACTGTCAGAAACTGCAATGTAAACAACTTAGACACTTCATGTGAGGAGAGGAATAATGTTTTGTTGTGAATATAGGAGGATATAGTGATATTAAGATCACAATAGTCAGCCTTTTCTTGTGAAACAGTTCGCGGAGATGTTGTAAGAGTGTTTACATAATTGCTTTCCGAGAAATCAACGTTGACCGCAAACGCAAGAGAGACTCCAATACAAACGGTGCTTTTGTCTATTGTTTAATGTTGTATTTTATGATATTGTCACCGCGACTGCCATCACCGAGAACCTTAATAGCCTTTCAGCAGTCCCTTGGCTTATCTTCACAGTACGTCGCCTCAATTTAGTAATTCTACCTCGGAATCAATGCGCTTCGTATCCCTCCCCAAGCCTTGAAGCAACTTCTTCTAAAAACTCCTCTTCTTTATTTTGCAAACGGCATCCTACTTAGTTGGTAATTCCCTCTTTGGCTGTCACCAATGTTTTGGGTATTTTCACAGCATTGAGAAGGCTTCAAAAACCCTGGGCTATAGTTAGAGAGAAAACAACATAAAGCTGCCAACTTAAATTGCAGAGCAACAACCGCTTTGTGTGTGTGTGTGTGTGTGTGTGTGTGTGTGTGTGTGTGTGTGTGCGCCCATTCGAAGCATTCCACCTACAGCCTGTCAAGTGAAATCTGCAAGCTATTATGACAGAGGGGAAATGGGGGAGGGCCAGTAAAGGAATCTGGAGGGCGGAAATGCGACAAGGACAGTCAGTTAGACAGGAGGAGACCGGATTTCCGCGGCGTTCATCGGCTTCACTCTCCATGACTTTCCGTGACTGGGAACAACCCCCCATTGAAATACAACAGCTATCGATTCAGACCCTCAAATGTTGTTCCGCACTTTGAAAGCACCGAACCTGTGGTGGATAAAATATCTACATATGCTTGGATGGTTTGAATAAAGCCACAGCACAATTAACTCTCTTTACTGACCAAATATTATAAAAATCCCACTTCCCACGTCCGCAATGGGTTTTTTCGATATTCCAGGGTCTTCCAGAAGGTTCCGTGAGGCGGCCACAGCTAAAGAAAGAGGGATATAGTGAGTGGAGCCAGGAGAGCCAGCAGGGTAAGGGATACATTGGAGTTGCGATCAGGTTTAAGACACACGTGACATCGGGGTCACGTAAAGCCGTTTAACTACCTGATCAATGCACCGGCATGGCCTCATCAGTTCCTCATCCTCACGCACCCCCCCCCCCCCACACACACACACACACACACACACACTAGCACGCCGTTGCGCACACTGGCTGTTTCTCCGGTGAGGTTTCAGCCTAACCCCCTCCCTGTCTTATTGCTTGTTTTCCCGCTGTAAGCCAGCGGTGTGGTCGGGATTCCGCCGCTTCCGAGATCCACGATAGATCTCAGAGCTAATTCTCTCGACACGCCCGGCGGTGAGCGAAAGAACCGGTTGAAGGGTGAAAAGAGACGGAGACAGACGAGAAGAAAGAAGTCAGTGGGTTTGAGTTGAAATCAATGAGAGAGAGAGAGGGTCTCTAGGCGTGTAATAAAATGAATAAATGTGCGCCATGGGAGTTTGCCTGGCTACTGATACCTCGCTAATGCTCCGACAATCCACCCCGACTAGTGGTATCGAGTCCTCCTGTCCCCGTGGACGCCCTCCCCCCCCCCCCTCCCCCACGCCCGCCTCGGAAATCTCCCAGAGCTTTGTGTCCACATTGCATTCTGAACATCCAGCGGTCGCTAGCTCATAATACCTGCACTCCGTGTCCTTGAACACCGGGCGAAAACACAACCCTCGTCTGAAATGAAATATATATTCTATATATACTGATACTGCCTTAAGTCAACAACAAGGAATACTTCATTTTGCCTTAGACATTTGTCTAAGTGTGTAAAACCTAGTATGGTATAAGATTCCGTAGGCATTTTAAACCCTCCTGTTTTGTGGTGGAAATGTGCATAATATTTGAACAGAACGGATTGTTATGTCTCCAAATACACAATATGTCTCCATGAAGGTCCTTAGTTGACAAAAACAATTTGGATTGGGAATAATTTAGCAATTGGCCGCCGACATCTTTGTGGCCAGAAATCCCCCCACACTATCCCCTTAAACATACAACCAACCTCAATGCAACACTGCCCATAAAGGCAAGCGTCTCTCCCAGACAACACAAAGACAGCACAGAAATAAAGGCTGCAGTAAATGTACCATAGCCTTATAGGTGTTCACGTCTGTTTTAAATCTACATAAATACAAATTACAATCTGTTTTATGGAATATTTGGTCTCGTCAGAGCAATGTATAGTACACTGCATGCGGTTTTAAATTCCGAACACAGAATCTTTCTCTTAAATATTCGTGAGGAGGATTAATCATGTGTGGGAAGTAACAAGTACAATCAGATTACACTGCAGTGAATGCAGTGCAGCTATACTGTAGGTGCAACGAGAAAATGGAGCCTTTGATAGGCTAGTAATTACCAAGGAGTCTTACTAGAGAAAGGGGACATTGCTTCGAGGCGACAATTTCACTGGGTTCTAAAGCGAAGCTCGATAATCACATGGAAATCACATGAAAGAGAGGTTATGACAGTAGGGATGTCCCGATCGACTTTTTTGGCCTCCCGATCCGATCTGATCCATTCAATATTTATAGCTGCCAATTCCGATCCGATTTGTCAATAAATATTTACTCGGCAGTGAAAGTTCCGTCGGTTCTTTCTTCGCATGAGTAAGCTTGGCTTTGCAGGTTTCGAATTCAAAGAATTTCCACACAGCTGACAGTTTGTAGTTTCAAACTACGGTACCCAGCGGCATTCCCACGGAACATTACAATCTCCGCAACTGATGAAAACTGGACAAACGGGGAAATATATCGGGCTCTGGATCGAGCCGTGGTTTCCGATACAGATCAGTTGAAAAATGCCTGGATCGGCCCCGATGCCGATGTTTTGATATTGGATCTGGATATCCCTAAATGAAAGGCAGAAAAAAAACGGAGAGAGAAACAATCTGCTTTGTGAGCCCGTCTTGAATGTATTCAGCCAGGTTTAATAATAGCAGGCCTGTAAGATCTTTCTATCTCAGTAACTCACACACACACTCGGATCACAGTGTGTCCTATTGCTTGGCTGATCGAAACGATCTAACTGCAGAAGAAAAAACACACCTACCTAACGCTGCAATCTCTTATCAATGGAAGGGAGGGAATCCAATTTGTCTGCACTCTGCGGTTAAAGAGACACTCCTCAATGAGTGTGTCAGGAATGGCCCCGTGCTTGAAGCCAGCATCATAAAAATTGCTGTTTCGGAGTGGCTGGCACCCCTCTCCACTCCTTCCCCTACATCTCGCATAAGCTGGTGCCGTTCTCTACTCCTCCCGTTACAGCCACATGCACTCCTGGTCTCTGAGGGAACTACGCACCAATCGAGGAGTGTAACTTTAACGAGCAAAAAGTCTGATGGCTGCAATGATGCCTGTGGGTTGCTCTCAGGTATGAGGAGATTAGTATGCAACATTCCTCGCTAGTAGAGCCCACCGGACGTACAGTATACAGTTAGACACAAACGCCTTTTCATGGCAGACATTTTCTGGAAATTTGTATGTGTCATTTAATTTGTATAACCTCTGTTTGTCGTGTCAGAGAGCGAGGGATGTGTACAAACTCCCAGCCTTGTACGCTTTCAAATAAAGCAATTACAAGTCCTATAAAAGGCACATTAGCACGTGCAAAAGCAAGTAATCAAAGCCTTTGTGAGCCACTGGAAACGGACCAATATACTGCTGGTTCTATAACACAGGAGCCTTCAGCTGGGGCTTTATTTGTTTAATTACTGGTCTCTACTAGGCTTGGGCGGTATGTATTTTTTACATACCGCCCTGACATTATATGACATACCGTCATACGGTGTATGACGATATGTAAAAGCTGAGCTCCTGGGTTGACTGCATATGTGCGACACACCGAAGCCCAACTGGTACGACATAGGGCAAGGGAAGCCCTGCTAAGCTCACTAATAGAAACCTAGAATTTACTTTATTAGCCTAATGTGTCATATTATAGTACGAGTATGACATGATAATAATACACTTTTTTAAAAACAAAACATTTCACTCACCGCAAACCAAAAACAAATGTTTTTGCTCTGCTATCTCTAATAATATTGGACATGTTTTATACATTCCTATGCCATTTTGACAGTGCACACACACACACACACACACACACACACACACAATATACTAATATACAACCAAGAACCGGGCTGCATTAAGGAGCCACAGTCATGTGTACAAGCAATTAAATCATAAAATGGGTTTGATTTGTAAAATAATATTAGTTAGTGTATAAAAAAAAGCATTCGAGGACTGGTTTTCCACAGCATTAGTGCGTATTGCTGCCCAAACACAGCAGAATTTGCTCCTCGCAGTTCTTAACAAAAAAAAAAAAAAAAAACTCTAACTAGGCAGTTTTAGCGTTGGTCAAACCCATCAGCTTTTATGCTCTCATAAAGCAAAGGCTGGCCATATTATTTTTATGACATTTCAGGGCATCGTGATTTACAGTAATTGGAAGCGTGATGTGACTTGTCGGAGGCACGCCCGCCCAAGTTCCCCTTCCCCCAGTCTTCCGGCAGCCTTCCAGGAACTTGCGCTGTAGTCCACTCGCGGATGGGAGACAGCGGTGGGTTCAACACAACATGTCACACAACAACAAATCAAGGCTTTTCACACAAGTGAAAACATACAACAATGAATCTTAATTATGTCATTATTCGGTTCCCCCTGTCGCCTCATATGCGTTCGTGCGGCGGCTGTTTCTATGGTGACAAACTGAAACCGCCAACCATGTGGAAAGATTCTCACCTCAAATAAATATAAATATACATAATAATTACTCCGTAGTAGTAGTTCAGTTCAACGTTATAAGTACTCATCAATAGGCACATAGGTATTAAACTTCTTGTTTATGTTTCTTTTCAAAAATGTTTTATTGTTAATGTCTGTTTGTTTGTAGCTATATAATTTCTGTTTAGCTGCATGTTTATGCATTGCATGTTAGGAAATGACTAATAATCAGTCTGATGAAAATAACATTTGATTCCCATCCTATCAAGGCTTCGAAGAAGCAGCACATGTTTTAGTCGTATCGCCATTTTGTAAGTCCGCGGTGACATCATCGCTCATCGCTAGGAGGTTAAAACCTGGAGCTGTCCCACGCATTCAGGGTCCTTTGGCTGCACACACTACAGTAATCTCCCTATTCCTAACAATAAGCCACAACATCCGCTACCCAGTCTAATACAGCGACAATAAGCCCATTTGCAAGGTGAAAAATAGATTTGATCTGGTTGTTAGCTGGGCCAGCGATAAAGACCTGCTATTAATCACTGAGGGGAGAACAAAATTCACCAAGGACATGCAGCACAAATGTTTGTCTTTAATTAACTTCATTCAATCGTTTATTTTAAATAACCGTGTGGAATGAGCAACAATAAATGTCTTGAAAAATTCAGCAAAGGCTCAGTTACACAATGACACCTCTCGGTAGTGTGTTGGGCCTCATGCTTGCCAATGTCATAACTCAATATTCTTTACGTGTGCGCGGTACGATTAAAACTCCGACCCTCGCACGGGCTGCACCGCAAGCACCGCAAGCACCGCAAGCACCGCAAGCACCGCAAGCCATTGAGATAGAGGAGCGGGGGCCTTCTGTTTTTTCAAGATGTCACCGGCCACACCTCGCAGGCAGACACCCAGGCCGTATTGACCCCCCCGCTAGAATGTTCTCCAGCCGAGGCCGAGAGGCTTTAAGGCCCAATTAGCTGATAAATGCTGGCCTGCAGAGAGCCAGGGGACGCGGGGATCAATGGAGCCCGATCGGGCTGCGACTTTGTCCTCCGCGCTGCGGGGTGGGGGGGGGGGGCGACGACGCAGGACGACGTCCCTGTGTCGTCAAACCACCTCCGCCCGGACACCCTTGAGCCAGACAATGCAAAAACAAATCCTGCTTATTTTTTAATCAATGGTCACATTTTTTTTAAATTTTTTTTTACTTTTAGTGTTTTTTATCTCATTGTATTGCCAAACAAAATGGTACATGCAAGATTTATGGTCGTTTGTATATTTTGACGGTGTAAAAGTTTGCAAACTGCCGCAGTAGGGCTCTGACAGAGCGTTCTGCATATCGGAGGATTCCTCAACTGTCATGTTCACTCCCAGCGGAAATACACATTGTGAATGTGTGTCCTTCAACACACACACACAAACACACACACACACACACAAAGCCTGTTCTGGCTGATTAGGACAAAATGGCGTGGCACAGGACAGCGCTGTCAGCACCTGGGATTTCTCGACACCGGGGTAAGGGGGGCAGTCAGTCGTTTCTCTGGCACCCATGCCTCCCCTGCGGTGCCACACTCATGAATTATGTAGAAGCCTCGGTCCCCCTCACGCCCCCTTGGTCGGACTACTGACCCAGCCGTTCACCCAGCCGGTATCAGAGTGAGCGAGCGTGTGTCCACATTTGTGTGTTTGAAGGTGAGTGCGATATCATGGCCAGGGCTAGTCTGCCCATTGAGCAACGACCCCAGATCCAAGATGGTGGTAAATTAGCTGCATTTCTAAATAATTGGCCTTTATATTAAAGAAAATAGAAGAATATACTGTATATGTACGCAAAGACGTGTGTGTGATGTGAAAAGAAAAATAAACAGAACTGCATACTGCAGGCCTACATAGCTATATCCCATTTACCGGTGAGAAGTCGCAGAAGCTAAAAGTAAAATAAACAGAACTGCATACTGCAGGCCTACATAGCTATATCCCATTTACCGGTGAGAAGTCGCAGAAGCTAACAGAATGCTAACTGACTGATGCGCAACGGACAGCAGAACGAGAAGCCATGAGATAAATAGCAAAAGAAGCTCCAATCGAATGTTGAAATTTAAAGGAAAACGTTGAAAGGAAAAACAAAGAATTCCACCTCATGAAAGCAAACGTTCATTCAATTGTCCTCTATCGTAGAAGCACCAGTACCAGCTACCAGAACACTCGGTGGGAAAAAGTTATTTAACGAAATCTAAAGGCTCTCCTGTTATGCCGGTAGCCTGATAGAACACCCCGCTGCCCACCTGGATGCTGATTGGGCATCCAGGTGGGCAGCGGGGACAGACCTGTTTTGAATTGAGTTCCCAGTCCGATACGTCAAGCAAAGCAAATCGAAGCGGAGCTGGCACAATCAGGATGCTTTTACCAGACTATTACGCTGGTAAGAATAACTACGATATAACTAGGAATTAGAAGTTCTAATTCCAGGGTCAAATATTAGAGAGAATGACGCCATCTTCCCTGGCTCTACCCCACCTGTACCTGTTCCTTCTGCTACCGGTTTGGTGAACACTGATCTCACTGTAAAAGTTATCAGATGCAGTGCTGCTTACACGTGGAAACTCCAACCACTGCTGAGAATGTTCCAATTATTAGCTATCACGGGGTGGAACTTTGCTAATGTACCGCAGATCACTATCTTCGGCTAATTAGCCCAATAACGTTCCTGTGTTCCTGCACAGCAGACACTAAGTCCACAGTGGAGGTTTATTTATTTATTTTTTCATTTATTTCGGATAATTGCCTCAAATCAAAGAGCATAATTAAAGGCTGTATGCTAAAGATGACCATCGATAAAGATGATATGAGCGGTAAATAATAACAATAGTTTTTTCCCCGCGCTCGTCCAACACAAAGAATACCAAGAAGAAAGGTGGGGGAGGGGGAGAACAAACTTTTCTTTGTGTCTAATAAACCTAATCAGACGGATTGCCTCGTTACGTTAGTGGGTTCCGTGGGAATTCGGATAGAGATTGTGCTTCTCTCTGCTGCACAGGAAATTGATTCGCTGAGAGGGAGATTTGGCGCGGAGAAAGCCACCGGAGAGGCTGGTCTTTCAACTCGAATGGTCTTTCAACTCGAATGATCTTTCACGTATGTAGTTGGGTTCTTATAGTGTGCTGGGCTCTCTCTCTCTCTTATTCTCTCTCCCTCCATCTCCATCTCCATCTTGCCCTTCATGCTATTTGAGAGAAATCTCCCAGCAGCCTAGGAATGGGATTCTCTTACCAGGAACAGCGTTTTTGACCGTGTTCTTCGCCTCTGCCTATCTACAGTGAGGGCCCTTTGAGTTCCCTGGGTCTAGTCATTTATTCCGTGTTCTTTCCCTTGTACTGACCCATCAATTCCCCCTGTACAGATGCACTCACGCACGCACGCACACACACAAACACACAGAGACCTCTCACACATCTCACATCTCACATCGTCGTCCGCTTATCCGGAATCGGGTCGCGGGGGTAGCAGCTCCAGCAGAGGACCCCAAACTTCCCTTTCCCGA
>JAOEHI010051094.1:0-19432 GCA_025447815.1 Percopsis transmontana | reverse complement strand
GAGAGAGAGAGAGAGAGAGAGAGAGAGAGAGAGAGAGAGAGAGAGAGAGAGAGCGAGAGAGAGAGAGCGAGAGAGAGAGAGCGAGAGAGAGAGAGCGAGAGAGAGCGAGCGAGAAGAGAAGAGAAGAGAAGAAAAGAGAAGATAAAATTAGGGGAGAGGAAGCCCTCTGAGAGCTATCGAAACCTGCTGGATGTGGGGAGGGAGGGAAGCGAGATAGGGATGAAGGGAGCTGAGGAAAGATAGGTTGGGGGATAGCGAGTGTGACGGGCGGCGGCGCAGACAGATTAGGGGGGAGGATAAGGGAGATGGGACGGGCTGATAAGACGAGCCAGGGTGACGGCGAGAGAGATGGGGAGGACGATTCAGTCACGAACTGGGAGGGAGGAAAACAAGCGCTTGTTAACAAGGGCGTTCGAGTGTGGGTTACGCGGGTCTGTGTGTGTGTGCCGGTGTTAGCGTACATGTTTCTGTCTGGTATACACGCCCTGAGCGTGTGCATGTGGATCGGTGTGCTCGTATGGAGGCCGTGCGTGGTGACACAGGGCGAGGGGTCCCATTTCAACACCAGCTTGCTGATAAGGCTTTAGGGCCAAACAGCCTGAGGGCACTGCTGGCCTCGTTACACACACACACACACACACACACACAAACACAGAGGGCCTTCCAAAACAAGCCCAACACCCGTCCATCATTTAAACTGCACATCATGAATAACAACGCGGCGGACGGCTTTCCAAGACAGAAGGCGATATGAACTGTGAAGCATTTATGCCAGCCCATTATTCTCACGTCCACATTGCAAATAGCTACTTATTTAATCACCGGAAAGACGTCGTTTTTTTAAACAAACCCGCCTCGCTAGGACGCATCAATTATTCACCGCAAATACTTTTGCGTCCCTCCACAAAGTGTGCCAAGAGAAGCCTTGCGGGTAAAGATAGCAGATAACTATCTCCCTACCCTGCTAGCCGGGGAAGGGAAGGGTTAAAGCCAGCGACTGAGGAGAGACCGAGGCTGCCGGCAGATTCATCTCCGCCAAGTCCGTGGCGTGAAGGCTATCTCACACACCTGACAGAGACAGAGCACTGTCCAACGCTGCCTCAGGGAAGGGGGAGAGAGAGAGAGAGACAGAGACAGAGAGAGAGAGAAAGTGGGTGACGGATGGAGAGCAAATGAGAGGAAGGGAGACAGAGAGTAAACCAGAGGCGCGGAAGAAAAAAACGAGTTCGACGGACGGATGGGTAAGAACGATGGGTGGTCAACGGATGATGAATGCGGCGCACACCGCAGCTCGTTTTGATCCGGGCCGAAGCGAAAATGGCCGTATCCTCCTGGGAGAAACTGTGTGTGCGCACGCGTGCACGTGCGTGTGTGAGAGAGTGAGAGAGAGAAGGGGAGACAAATAGAGAGATGGATAGAGGAGAGGCATTGTAAAAGCACCAAGAGGTGCGGCAGCCGCGTGCCAAATCTTTAATCAGACAATAATAAAAAAACATGACCGTGTGCCTCGGCAAGAGTCCGCGCACACATCACTTAGTCTGGCACGCACGCACGCGGGCAGACAAACACTCACACAGACATAAACAAACCCACAGCTCTCCTTTCATTTACAGCCCCACCCTCCACTCCATCCATCTATTTCTTCTTTCATAGCCTTTCATCTATCCGTCTCTGCTTGGTAAATCGATGCACACAGAGCGGCCTCTCCCTCTCTCGCTCTCTGCGTCTACTGTGGCCGAGAAAGCGCCTGCCGATCTGCGAATGTGCACTCAGATTATGGTCACAAAGGTGCACACAAGCTCAGACAATGGAGAAAAGAATAAAAAGTGGACAGACGCACGTGGGCAGAGTGAATGCACTCACCACCCCACCCCCCCTTCCCCCGCCTGGCCCCAGTGCCGTCTGAAAGTATGGAGGCTTCATTTATTTATTTTAAAAAAGGAAAAAAAGGTCAGAGAAGATCAAGGTACTATAAGAAGCGTGGCTTTAACGCGCAGAGAGAAGAGAGAGAGGGGAAGAAAAGAAAAAAAAAAAAATCAACACACCAAGAAAAGAAGCCAGATGCAAGATGGCTGCCATCTTAATAACAAAAATGAAAAATGGGTGTATAAGAAAAAAATTTAACTCCCCCAATCTCTCTCTTTGACGGCGCGAGGAAGCGAGGATGAAAGGCTGAATGACAGCCTACTCAGGACCTTAGAAGGTGGCATAATGGCGGCAGAGAAGTCGGGAAGGAGTAATAGCATACGAGGGGCGAGAAGGGGAAAAAAAAAGTGGCTTTGTGGAGGCGAGTAGTCAGAGAGAGAGATGAATAGAAGTAGGACAGAGGAGGAGAAGGAGGGTAATGAGAAACATAGGGGATACGAAGGAAGGCAGAGAGGGAGAGACAGACGGAGAGAAAACAAGTGACAGAACCTGAAAGAGATAACGAAGAAAAGTCAGAATATTACTCTTTTGCTTTACTGTGGTTTCTTTTTGGCTCTGGATAATCCTTGCCCTATATACACTCTAGTGGGACAGTGTGCATGTGCACGCGCACGTGAACGGATCATGCACCGATAACATTACACTCCATAATTCCTAATTAATCCTTCTAAACTGGATTATGGCACGAAGCATGACAACATCAGGATTTCACACGTTTTCCCCCAACACTGTGTGTGTGTGTACTCTACTGTAAGTGCATATGAACGTCACTTTAGCTGCGTTTCAGCTTGGGGTCTCCATAGGCCAGCATGTCCTCTAGTCACTTGATGCGGTGAAATGAAGCTGACGGAGGTCCCCAAAGCCTGACAGAGACACGCACACACACACACACCCTAGACCGCAGGTCTTGAAGTTTTTATGAACTATTGTGTGGAGGGGCGAGGAGCCTCGGTATTGCTCTGCTCACAGCGACAGTTAGAGATTCCCCGGACACGCAGGCACTTGTCCGGGTGAGAGAGCTGTCACACGAGCCCGCCCCCTGCGAGGACGTGTGTTCCACACTGCAGTCACTGAAACTACACTAGAGGGCTCCACACACAGTTACCAATTCATTCACCAGGGTTTGTGCAGGTTTCAGCAAGACCTTTTTTAAGACCATTATGAATGCAATATAACCTATTTCCCCATCCATACTGGCAAAAAAAAGTACAAGGAATATGAAGGAAAATTGGAGTCCCAGAATTACTTGAAGCCCACACATCACATCGCGACACACTAGCTGGGTGTGCTCCGATCAATTCTGACCGGGCTGCAGTTTGCATTAGTGGTTATTGATTTCATGTTGGTTTTGTAGTTTTCTTACAGCGTGATCAATACAACTTTTTCTCAAAAAGATTTGAAAGCGAGACTGAAGTTAATGCAACTTTATAAAAGTAACGTTAACTTCATAATCCAATCAATTTTTAAGACCCGTCAAAATCGTTTTCAAGACGTTTTAAGGCCTATAATTCAGATTATTGGATTTTAGAATTTTTAAGACTTTTTAAGGACCTGCGGAAACCCTGTTCATTTAGTGGCTTATTGTCTGTACACTATGCTTATAAATCTACTTTTATTGCACAGGGTTTTGTTTCGACTACTATTAAAAGACCTGAGTTCCACAAAATGCGTGTTTTATGTCACAAACTTGGCCGGAGGAAATAACTGGCAATAAAGCTTTGTTTGCACGGTACCTGGGTTTGTTTGGGAGATGTGCGTTATACACACACAATGCAATGTGATGTATGGACGTGTCAAAAGTCTATGTGGTCTCGGCAGCAAGAGTGCATGGCACCAAAATAAATCAAATCAAATCGCCCCTACAGTGAGACCACACTTTCTTGTGAAACTTACACGCTGTCAGACACTACATTTTACCACCCTACAGCCTTTAAACATGCAATAGCGCAGTGTCATATGACCTATGGGGGAGAATATATGGACATTTCATACAATTGCAGTTTTTGGAATATGTCTTAAATATAGACGCCATTTCACAACCATACATTAATATATGAAATTTAGTTCTATGTAATGAATGGCCAGTGATTGTGGTCCAAGTCATACCCACAGAGAGAGACAGAGACAGTAGCCAGGCTTACTGGCTACTGTCTTAGTGACAGAGCTCCTACAACCGTTTATTCTCTCATTTGTGCATAGTGGAAATTGTCATTCAGAGGGTGTAATGTGTTTGGGTACGAGGGAGGAGTATTTGGGCTTTGTTTGCGCTTTCCAATAAGTGGAGGTAGCTAGAATGTTTTCAAAAGGAATTAGCAGAAAAATAACACAGCACAAACATGTCTTTAATCAATTCTGCGCTATTGCTGGGCTGTGCTTTGCCTCAAACAGTAATTCCACACACTGCTGCATGTTTGGAGATAAATAGCCAGTTCCAGGTTCCTGTGCATTTTTAAATATATTACTCATAAGGCAGAAAAGAGGCCACGTTTGCTGCAACAGTAAAGACACATACACGAACGCGTCACAATTACAATTAGGTCATTTAGCAGACGCTTTTATCCAAAGCAACTTACAATTATATTGTTCCATTAAATGGAGCACATAGGGGTTAGGCATCTTGCTCAAGGATGCTTACAGGTAGGCCAACTCTGGGGCTCGAACCCCAACCTTCCGGCTGGGAGTCCAACACCCAGACCACTAGACTATCCTGCGTCCCCCTGTAGGTACTCGAGTAAATGTTCTATGTGGCCTCTGTGAATCTTTTGGTTCCGTTCTGTGCCCAGAGAAGAGGCGGGAATGGGTGGGGGTGTGAGGAGGGGGTAGAGGGAGGGAGTTGGGGAATTAGCACGCCGTCGTGCGTTCCGTGGTTCAGTGGAACTACATGGGCCTTGTTGATGCGTCTAAGTGCAATGCAGTATTAAGCAGGCTCTCTAAGGAGGCTCAGCGCAGGGCTGTGCTACTGTGTGTGTGTGTGTGTGCGGGGCATGCTATGTGACCACTAATTGTGTGTAGTGAGGGACCAGACCCCAGCTAGTCTATGTTGTCAGCAGGGGAGGATACCCCCCTGCTGACAGCATGGTTTGGACCTGACCTCCTGTCTCTCCCCCGTCTCCCAACCGTGCGCTCCCGTCACTTTTTGTTTGGCGTCGCAGGACAACGGTCTCATCTCTCCCCAGGGGGGGGCTCCCGGCAAGAATCAACTGTCATATGGCCGGCATACGTCACCGTGGCAACCTCTCATCACAATCCCCTCCATCCCTCCGACTTCTTCCAGCATCCCTTCAAAACCTTCTGTTCGTTTGTCACTCTGGCATCTCCCCCCCCCCGCCCCCGCCCTCCGCCCGTCACTCTCTCCCAGTCTTATTCATTCTGCCCACTCCTCCGTCTCACTAGCCTCGATAACTCCATCCGTCTTCTCGTCTACCCAGCCGAGATTAGTCTCTATCCCTCTTCGTCTCTCGGACGATAATCTATCCCTCTTTTGTCTCCGTCTCCGCCATTGTGTGTGTGTGTGTGTGTGTGTGTGTGCGCGCGCACGTGTGTTTGATGCCGTTATAGGCCATTGCTCTCGCAGTGCTGAAGCCTTGTGAATCCTTTTTCTTCCGAGGTGACGGAACAAAGGCTAATGCCGAGAGGAGAGAGGAACTCTGGAATGAGAGTCAATGAGAAACTTTTGGAGTGCAAAATCTGCTTTCGAAAAAAACAAACAAAAAAAAGAAAGATGAAAATGTTTTTTAGACCTGTTCCTTGAGAGAAGTTCAGCTGCCATCTCCCCCGAACAAAGACAGAGCCCCCTGTTGGCATCGGGTGCACGCACAACAAACTCTGAAAGCCTGCTAACACGTCTAGCAACTATTTACGACAAGCACACACACACACAGAAACAAGTGCTTCACATCAGTAACAGGGACTGGTATAGTGGCTTGTGGAAAACACAGTCAGTTGTAAATACTGTTTTACATGTGCTCTTCCCAGTTAGTGTTATGCAAAACCCGTTTCACCTGCAGTTAGACTTCCTGTTTATCACCCTGCGTTCACTCCCCCCACCCTCACACTTAAATGTTATCTCGACTGTATTTCCTTTAGTAAGACCAATATGCTTGTAACCTTATCTTAACCCAACTGCCCCGATAAACTAGCAGGACTTACGGCCCAGTCACAGCGATCAATAAGGGCACCTTAGTACTTCCATTTACTAGCGGACAGTGAGGTCTTCTCTTTATTTCTCTTCTTCAGACGTTGTAGAAAACACACACACACGCGCATAGGTCAGCCAGTCTCTGTCTGGTTGGCCCCTGCAGTTAATCTACTGGGTGGAGTGATTGGCGCCCGAGGGAAACGAGTGGAGTAGAGGGAGATGAAGGGGGAGATGAAGGAAGACTTGTATAAGAGGAGGGGCAGTGGCAAGCGAGCCATGCATTATTGAACAGACAGAGTGGAGTTTTTAGGGATAAATGTGAAAGCGGGCTTAGGGACAACCTTTTTCCAGCCCCCACACACCTCCACACACGCACGCACACACGCGCTCCCTTGAGAACGGCCGCATCTCTTATTCAGTGAGGAGGGTACTTGAAATGGACAAAATGAACAAATTCTTTGGGGAGTTTTTCTGAGTGCTAATCTAGTGAGCGCCTAGCTTTGATTGGGAGTGAGAAAGAGTGAGGGGAGGCGTGCTGTTAAGAGGGAGGGAGATCAGCTAAGGGGGAGAGAGAGAGAGAGAGAGAGAGAGAGAGAGAGAGAGAGAGAGAAAATAACATTTCCATGTGTTACGGCGTGAAGCGAGGGCACACAGCGTGGTGAAAAATTAAGGTGCCTGCAGGGAGAAGCTGAAGCCATGTGCTGGAAAACATGACACATGGAGCCACACACACACACACACACACACACAGCTTTGCACAAGGGGGTGCACACAAACCAAACTGGAAGAGAACAAGAAGTAAATGCGGCACAAACGACTTGGAAGCAGAGCGACATTACCCTTGCCACCAACAAGCATACAAGCATGTAACACACACACACACACACACAGACAAAAATGTTGCAAATTAAGGTCAGAAAATAAAGCGTGGCCCGGTTCACAGAGCCTTGTAAATGCCACTGGTGTCTGTTGTAAAATGCCACTGGGCCAGCCGCCATGCATGCTGCCTCCACAGCTAGAGGCTAGGGGCCACATGACTTTAGAGGGCCACAGCTGCAGGGCACTTTGAAAACACACATGCGCGCGCACACACACACACACACACACAGTATGTCCTACCACTAGGGGCGTAATGGTTCTGAAACTGAGACTGAAACCGCGATACAAACGTACATAGTTTCGTGCCCACGACACACACACCCCAACATTACTAATGTAACAAATCAAATAGCGGAGGTTGGGGCAACGAGTCTATTGCCTTCCCATTGGATTCTCAAACTAAACAATGTGTAATAATATCAAAACTTTCATAGCACTGGATATGAGCCATTTTTCAGACCATGTTCTTTCGTGTTCTTCTCTTTAATGTTCCAATTTGTTGCCGATTTAATAAAACTGAGGTGCACCGATTTTTAGTTCTGTTGCATAGGGACTTATTTTGTTGCAATAGGTCCCTATGCCTTTAAGGAGGGGTGCATTGTGGTATGTGTGCCGTCATCTTGGAGAGGAGGGTGTGCGTGTATGTGTGTGCACGCTAGAGAGTAGACGCAGGGTCGAGAGAGCGAAAATGGCATGTAATGTGTGCTTTTCCCGGTTCATAAAAAGAACTGAATAAATGAGAAACGGCCGCCCTCGTCATCTAGTCAAACCCGGAGTAAATAATAAACTGTTACCGCGTCCTTACTATGGTCCGGCGCCTGCTAAAGCAACAGGCTGTTCCGCTTCAGTGCAGCCAGATTGCCAAGCCTTTCTTGAACACCAACTAACTTGAATTGTCCTCGCAATCTTCTGCCCTTTTCTCTGATACAGATAAATTAAATGCCCATACCTTCTATTCTAAGCTTTTGTTGAAAGTTTAGAGACATTTAAATATTAGCGATCACCATTAGCTAAGTGCTCAATATTACATAGCCTACGAGTAGAACTGTACAACCAAAACAATCATCAGACTATGGAATCTGGATCGGTAACGTCAGTCGGCAATATCCGATATGTCTGTATTAGCACCCGATACCGATACTGGATCGTCCCAACTCTAATTAAAACCAAGACAACCCAACTCTAAATACCCCTACCGCCGTAAAAAAACACTGTATGTGGTCACGGTACACATGCAAGGACATCCTTGCATATAGGCACACACAAAACATCCTTTCTGTGGAAATAAAACAAGTTAATTGCTACCCAAAGAAGAGTCGAGAGCAAGGGAAAAAGTGAATGTTGCCTATAAGAAGGTAATTGATAGCTTTAATATGCGGTGCTGTGTGTGTGTGTGTGTGTGTGTGTGTGAGTGAGAGTGTGTGAGAGATCGAGAGAGAAAGAGGGAGAGAGAGAAAGAGAAGGCCTGCGCCAGGATTAACAATGGAGATGATGGTCTAATAGCTCTGCTAGCCGGCTAGCTAGTGGAGCTTAAAGCGACGGTTCAGGAAGCTCCACTCGGAAAACACACTTCTAAATGCCTCCGTTTTCCGCAGTCTGTCTCAGCCTCTCTCAAATGTACAGCAAGCCGCCTTCTTTATCTCCGTCCCCCCCGGTTCTTTCACCCCATCTTCTCTTGTCTCTCTTTTGACAGGAGCCCCCTCATAAGGCCAAGATAAGAGGGAAAGAGGAATGGTATGAGGGCTAATGCGGCTATCTTGTCATCTCCATCTTTGAAGTTCTCCTATTTACCGCTTCCATTTTTATTGTATGCTATCGGTGATATCAAAGCCTGGGCAAAGGCTTGTGTGTGTGTGTGTGTGTGTGTGTGTGTGTGTGTGGCGCAAGAGTCCTAGCCCTGAGGGAGAGCTAGGTAATAATGTGAGATATAAACAGGGGCAGGAGGGGCTGCTACTGCCTCGTGTTGCTAGCGTTGCCAAGCAGACCCAAATCAATCTGACCAGGTTTGAGCTACCCCCTTCCCTTCCTGCTTTAACATGCTGTCTAAACATAGACGTGGCATTGGTACCAGCACTCCCTCTCCCCGCCAAACCCCCACCCGCCTTTAAGAACACCACATTACACACACACGCGCGCGCGCATATGCACGACGGAACAGGTGGGAGGAAAAACAGCGTAGGAGGACAGAATACACCATGACTGTTTGAAAGGCGACGGAGTGGGTATGTATGAGAACTTGCAAACACACACATTATATACAGTGTATACACACACACACACACACACACAAACCAACTCCCTAACATCTCTTCTTTTTCTCATTTGTAAAATCACTCAATACACTTCTCATCTCTAACGAGCTTGTAAGCTAAAGGGCCAATCCCTCAATTAAACGCGCATGTGTATACACACACACACACGCGTGCGCAGATGATTGCTCTCGTTCGCTGCTCCACTGTCATACAACACGGTGATTTAAATAGGAATGGTGCTGAAAGGCAAGAATGGAAATCTGGCTGGCTGTCCGGGAATGAAGCTGAGCAGAGCGGAGTATGCCCATTCCATTTAAAATAAACCCACAACAAAATGTATTAAAAAAAAAAAGAGGATAATCTCTGCAGAAAGAGAAAAGGCGGCGGGGGGATTAGGCACACACATTTGCACATATAACAGAGGACGGAGAGAGAGAGAGAGAGAGAGACAGAAACAAACACTAAGACAAAAGCACGTGTGGATGCATATGTGCATATGTAAATGTGTGAGCATGTGCGTACGTGTGAGTGTAAGTGCGTGTGAGTGTGCGTGCGCGCACGTCTGCGAGGGAGCTTTTGCGCTTGGCAGACAGACCTGATGCAAGCTTACACCGATGTGTTTGAACCTGATAAGACCTGATGAATGAGTGGCGTTCTGCTGCTGTTCCCGGACCATAAAGGCGGGCTGAGCACGGTGCTGCCTGCTTATTACCGCACCAAGAATACGCGGCGAGGCTTAGGGAGCGGGCCAAGCCATGCCTAATGCACCGCTAATGTAGGGGCTTAAGAGCTATAGCAAGGGACAGACCTTAAGCAGTGGCACACCGACGGTTAACACACACCCACACACACACACTTGAATCCAATAGTCATTTGTTGAGCGGGAGAGAAAATGGGGATTTATATTAGTGGAGAAATGGCTGAGGGATGAAAAGTAATGTAGAAATGTAAAGGAGAGAAAGAGAGCAAAGAAATGCCCCCCCCCCCCCATCTCTCTCTCTCCCCTCTTTCTCTCTACTTTCTCCAGCATTAGTGACCGCTGCATTAGCCTTACTTTATTTCTAAAGCCAGAGCCTCAACACAGCATTATTTATTAACAAGGTCTGCCACAGTGGACTACACCCACACACACACCCCCCCACCCACACACAGAGAGAACTTTTAGCAAACAAGCCCTTCAAAGCCAATACCAATCTAACACAAGCTCTCTCACATACACAACACACAAAGGCTTAATCAATTGTGCCTTTTCTCCATTTAGTCATTCAAGTGCTTTATTAGTAAACGTTTCAAACAGTTGCAAGGGACCACAGCTCAAGGCCCACGCAGCCCTTGAGTAATCTTAAACTCTCCTACCTACACACGTACAGGGAGACTGAGCAAGCAAAACAAAACTGTTTTCTTGCTTCTGACCTAATGGAGAGCCAAGCGTGAAAAACAAACAGCTGCAGGGAAGTAGGGGAAGGTTTGTGTGTGCGTACGTTTGTGTGTGTGTGTCAGGGCATAAGAAGGACGGAAGAAGAGACAGGTAAGGGAAGAGGGGTTAAGACAGGCTTTCTGCCTTCCTAACATGCTTTAGCTCGACTTAGAAACCGATCTGGGCTGTCAGCCACTGAATACAGCGGAGGAGACACTGAACCATATTTCCCCACAATACTCTTTGGGTCGTCCCGCGTGACTGACCAAGAAGCAGACAGTGCTGACAGGGCTTCGCTGAAGACCAAAGGCTGTAACCGTCATGTCGGTCATACCATAAGCCTGTCACGGAAGAAACCCGCAACAACGAGAACAACAACAACTCTGGGAATGCTCTCTTCGCTCACATCCACCTTGTGCACTGGAAATAACCCTGTGCGAGCTGAGGCCTCGCCTCAGCTGTCACGCGTGGAAGAGGTGATGGCGGCCCTACCACTGCCAGGCGCTAACAACACCAGCTACCGCGCGCCAGCTTATTTACTGTGAAAAACACTAATGTTCTCATCTAGCCAACTGACAAGACCTATAGCCCTATACATACACACACACACACACACACACACACGTGGGTACCTGGATCATTAAGGCAAAAAAAAGGAGGTGCAGAGGAAGCAGAACCTGACAAAATGACGCGTGCGCACACACACACACACACACACACACACACACACACATTAACACACAAGGATTGATTTGCTCAGAACACAGGGAGATCAAAAGGCTTATTATAATTGGTTTGTAAATGCGAGTAAACTCACCCGCCAACAGAATCACACGCAAACTCATAATCCTAACACACACACACACACACACACACACGGCATCCAAATTAACTTGTACGAGCCTGAGAGTAGTGAATGTATGTGGCTCTAACAAAGAGCAAGGTGCCACTTAGCAGATTCTCCTATAGAGGAGAAGGTTAAGGGAAACCTACAGCAACACAATAGAAACCAGGTCACTGTATCACACAACAGAGAGAGAGAGAGGCAGAGACAGAGACAGAGACAGAGACAGAGAGAGAGAGAGAGAGAGAGGGATATGGGATATGAAAATGATCCTCCCATTATGAGGATTAATAATCATATATACTCCTGGCCCTTGTGCTCTCCTTTTCACTCCCCAGTCATATTAATCACCGGCGCTCCCCCGCGGCCCTATCCCCTCCCTCCCGCCCTCCCCGCCCTCCCCCCCTCCTCCTCCTCCTCCCCCAGCCTCTCACGCGGCTGCTAATTGGCCTATCTGAGGTGTAGACATCAAACGGACCGCGCTATCAAACACAGAAGTTGGAATATGAAAGAGAGAAAAAATAAGAAGAAACCTGCAGATGAGGACTAGGAAACTAAGTAGTAAACACACAACACACGCAAACTGTTGAAGGAGAGAAGAAGAGCAATATTAAAAAGGGTGGGGGAACGTCCGCGGGACACTTCAAAGAGAGGAGTTACAAGGCGGTGTAGCTTAAGAGAAAACGCCTGAATAAGCCTGGGAACATCTTACGCTTAACGGCCCCTCCTACACCACCCCCCCAATACAGTTTACACAGCAGCCACACAGAGCCTGACTTAAAGCCTTACAACTGGAGAACTACAACATTTCAGAAGAGAGTCAACACAAAAGAACCTGTATACGAATGCCTGGTTTGTTTTCAACATAAATAATGTATTGAAAGTGTTACCTAAAGGGGTAAGGGAAACATAAAAAACTATACCGTGAAAGAGTTGGGAGGAATGTAAATCCACAGCCTCAGATGAGGTCGGTGGGCTGACATACACTGGGTTATATCTGCCACGCTATACAGCGTCTTTGCTGTTATGATCAAACCCGAGTGAAAAACCCAAGTGAAAAACCCAAGTGAAAAACCCAAGTGAAAAACCCAGTTCAATAACCAAACTCAGCATGTGGCACTATTAAAATGCAGTCCGTGTCTGTCAAAATTTCTCTTAACTATTCGTTACTTCAACATAATTAAATAAAAACCCAGTTTCGCAAGACCAAAAAGAGGCATCTACTGGGTGTTGATCAACGATAAGCAACGCGGTTGGATCTGAAGCTCAGATGTAACAGCATGCAGGGTGCAGCGTTGTCTGAAATAGCAAAAACAAACCAGAGGCTGACAGTAGAAGGTACTTTGCCTGGCCCAACGCTGAATCTCTTGTTTGAGTATAATTTGCATATTTGAAATCCTGTGAAATACCACCCCCGCCCGGTTTGATATTAATAATAGTGCTCCAGAATCTAAAATCTCCCCGCTAATGACAGCTCAGCCGTGTATTACCATTTTCGCCCATGAATAACGGCGACAGCACGGCTGTGATGTGGCCTTGGTTGCCATGGCAGTAACTGGCAAGCTAGGACAAGAGAGGAGAAGATGGAAGGTCTCTGCCAGAGAAAGAAGCATAGAGTCAACGGAGGTAGAGGCATTTTCCTCTAATAGCATGGTCACGCAAGGCCTGCCACATCTCAGAACAATTCTAAATAAAAGTGTGTCGCTGTTATCCTGGAGGTCAACGTTAACAGACAAAATAAAATGTGGCATTAACGAAGCTTAGTGGCTCAGTGGAAAGAATGAAAGAAAGGAAGAGCCGAAGTACGTTCACTAAAATCTTAAATTCAACCAAAATAATTGTGACAAGTGCACATGACTACGTGTTGCTATGATCACTACTGTATTATACACAGTAGTAAAAATGACTTGCATCAGAAAGACACTAGAGGAAGAAAGCATGGGTAAAATAGTGATTGATACACTTTGCCCTGGTTATTACGCAGAGAGCAGCAATAACAGGACAACAATAGAGAGATGTAGTGTGTGTCTGTGTGTTGGGCAGCGTCCAGGGCGGGCCGTGTGCAGCCAGAGGGCGAGTCTCGTCCCATCAGCTCTCCGCTCTTCCAGTGAGCCCCGGAGGTCTGCACCCCTGATCCTGCCGTGGGCACACCACCCTGTGTGTGTGTGTGTGCGGGTGCGCGGGTGCGTGAGCGTGTGCGTCAGTGGCAGCTGGCTGCGGTGTCGGCTTGGCTCTCGTTGGGTAGCCGGGGATGGGAGGAAGAGAGGAAAACAAGAGCGGCAGAATGCAGGGAAGCAGAGGTCAGGAGGAACACGCCTGGAGCAGTGAGAGTGTGTGTGTGTGTGTGTGTGTGTGTGTGTGAGAGAGTGGGTGACAGGGGTCAACAATATCTGGCTACTTACTGGCCCCATTTGCATTATCCACACACACACAATGGATTGCACGAGAGCTTCACTAAAATCCCATTTGCCTCTCCTCCGCGTCATATCTATCTCCAAGGTCCACAAGAACCCCACATTCACACAGCAAACAAACATATAAAGAGGAAGCGACCCAAGCGGGGCCCACTCCCAGGTGTGCGGCTGCAGACAGGCGCAAGGCTATGAAAAGGCCATGGTGTCTTTACAGTCAGCTCTCAGAAAAGGTTAGTAGACGTCAACGGGAGCGGGCGCCCGTCTCGGCCAATCAAAGGTTGGGGGAGGGCTGACAGGCAGCCCTCAAGACTCAGCGTACAGGTGAATGCAGATGGGACAGCTGCCAACTCTGACATTTCACTGATGCCGACAGCCAGCAGCGAGTCTGTGTGTGTTTGTGTGGATGACATGTTATATGACGTGGGCAACAGCGTGTGTGCGCCTTTGTGTGCGCCTTTGTGTGTGTGTGTGTGTGCATGAGGTTAGTGATTGCATCTCGACTGAAGGTCGCTTGGGATGACAAACAAACACACACACACACACACACTTTGTTTTGTCCGCTAGTCCCTGTTATGATATGAATATGGAAGAGCAGAAGGCTCACTGACACTGGGACAAGGTGATAAGGGTGGACAGGTGTGGGGGGGTGTGTGTGTGTGTGTGTGTCAGCATTCGTGCCAGGACAGCAGGTGGCTAGTCTAATGACATCAGCGACCTTCTCCTTATCACCCACCTCCCCCCCCCCTTTATCCATTTCTCTCTCCCAAGTCCCTATCTGCCTCATCTGGTAGTGAGTGCTGGGTCCAGGGACGGGCACAGGACAGACACGGGAGAGACACACACACACATGCAAACAAAGAGGACGTGTGGGGAGCGTTTCAGTTTCACCTGTGCCCCTGCATTGTTGAATAATGTAAATGTGCAGCCCTGTCATCCTCACGAGAGAAGGGGAGAAAAGTTGGGGAAAAGGTGAAACAGAGTGAGAGTGTGTGTGTGTGTGTGCGTGCGTGCGTGCGTGGGGGGGTCTTCCTTACCCTTTGAAGCTGACGGAGGAAGAAGGGTGTGGAATGGACACAAAGGGTGAGAGGAGAGATAAGAAGAAAATAAATACAATAATTAAAATAGGTCAGATGCGTAAACAACATTTACTGGTCTTGTTTTACTTTTTTTTAATGGTCGTTTATGCCGTTATGTGATTTTGCGAGCAATAAACAACTTCTTTTTGAGGGTCATAAATATAATTATGTACCTTACACACACACACACACACACACACAGACTCACTCTTGGTCTGCGCTGAGAAGGCCAATGTGAGCTTGGCGAAGAGCTCGCTGTTCTCAAAGCGGCTCTCCTTGGCCTTGGTCCAGAAACTCTTCTCAGACAGGTCCTCTGGTCCAATCTGGGGGGGGGGGAGATGAAGACAGCAATGAGGACAGACAGGCAGACACACAGACAGACCAGTGTAAAACCATATCATCGACTCGCTAACCAATTTAGTAAAAAAAGGCCAAAGAGATGAGCTGATAGAGAGACGAGGGAACAAAAGCAGACTGAACAGAAAGAAGGCTGGGCTGTGAAAGGGAGAGGGGGAGGAGATGGGGGGGGGGGTTAGGAGGAGGAAGAGTAGAGGAATAAAAGGAGGAAAGAAGGAGTTATTTTCTGTGATCCCCGCTTTTTTTTCCGGCTATGCAGACAGACAGAGACAGACTGAGAGGGACACCTTTCATCTGCTCTTTCTTCCGCCCAACTCAAGGCACTCCACTCGCTTTCTATTCCAATCACAACTCGCAATTAACTGTGTCTGTAGTGTGTGTGTGGTGTTCTCATCAAGGGTGGACAGAGAGAGAGAGATGGACAGAGAGAGAGATAGAAAGAGAGAGGGGTGGTAACTTCACAGATATGAGGTCTGTCATTATGGACGAAGCCCCTGGGAGTGCGGGGGGTGGGGTAGATAGTGGTGCAGAAAGAGGGACTGGCGGAATGAGGGGAGTTGAAGTAAAGCGATACAGTTAGAGACGAAGAACTGGGGTGAAAGAGAAGAGCGAGTGAGAGCAGGAAAGGAAAAGAGAAAGCGAATGACGACAGGCGTGCGGGGGTTGGGGGTGTTAATTTAAATTACAATAGAATGCTGTCCTTTCTAGCAGCAATTTAATTATCTTCCAGCGGCACAGTTAAAATAAGCAGGCTTATTAAAAAGCAATTTCTGTGACGTCCTCGTCAAAAGGCCTTTCACACCAGCCCGACTGAAAGAGAGCCAGAGAGAGAGAGAGAGAGAGAGTCAGAGAGAGAGAGAGAGTCAGAGAAAGAGAGAGAGAGCGAGAGAGCGAGAGAGAGAATACTGATGAAGTCGACTGAAGCCATTAAGCACTAGCTGTAGGCTAAACAGAGGCAGAGGGCCGTTTTGATGTTTTAACCATCAAGGAGGAGAGAGAGGAGAGCATGAATCACTCGCTGACACACAATGAACTATAGCCAACTGTATAACCCCCCCCATGCACCCATCCACCAATCCTATGGTAAGTGTATATCGGAGCTTGTGGAGCAAGAGCAGTGTAGGGAAAGTGAACAGGGGAAGATTCCCCCAGAAAGAGGGAGAAAATGGAAGCTATAATGGCATGCAGCGCCTTTTGTTCTTCAACACCTTTAACCTGACCACTCTGCTAAATATAGAGCGGAGTCAAGCAGCCCAACATGTCCTGTCAGGGTTAGTCATCTAAAGACATGAGGGAGTGTTTTCAATTTCCCAGATTCATCTCCAATTTCCTCCATCTCTCTCATCACAAAGACCCATCAGTGAGAGACCCCCCCCCTCACACACACACACACACACACACTAGGGCCTTGCCTCACCTTGCTCCAGTTGGCTCTCTTCAGCTGCACCTCAGGCTTGTAGTCCTTCTTAGCCTCCAGGCCAAAGCGTAGAGGAGGGGGCACGGGGGCACCCCAGCCCCCCATGCCGGGCGGTGGAGGGAAGCCGAAGCCCGGTGGAGGTGGAGGGGGGATACCGCCACCTCCGGGCAGGGGCGGAGGCGGGGGAGGTCCTCCCATACCGGGTAGGGGAGGCGGCGGCGGGGGCCCTCCCATCCCGGGCAGGGGAGGAGGCGGAGGTGGACCTCCCATCCCGGGCAGGGGAGGAGGAGGTGGGGGTCCTCCCATCCCGGGCAGGGGAGGAGGAGGTGGGGGTCCTCCCATCCCGGGTAAGGGCGGCGGCGGGGGAGGTCCCGGCATGCCCGGGAGAGGGGGAGGAGGCGGAGGCCCCGGCATGCCCGGGAGAGGGAGGCAAGCGGGGCCAGGTACGGGCGCGGGAGGATGGGGCACACCCGTCTGGCCGGGCAGGGGTGGGGGTGGAGGCGGCCCAGGGACTGTGACGGTGACGACTTTGGTCATCGTTTTGGCCTTTTCCAGATCTGCAGACAGCTTGTCAATCTAGAGAGAGAGAGAGAGTTAGCTCATGGGTGGCAGAGTGTTTTGGGAGGGAGAGAGGGGATGAAAGAGGGAAATGAGTGTATAAGGAACGGGAGAGGAACTCAAACGGGTGGGGGGGGGGTTGTGAAAATGCGGGACAAATGTCTAAATTGGAAGCGGGCGTCAGAGCGGTGACAAACAGTGGCGGGATGGGAACGCGGGGATGTGAATGCGAGTGCGTTCCGCTATGTACGCACGAGCGCCTCTTGTGTGGATACATCTGTCATGTGTGGATGCTTCCGTCTCGCACACCTGTGCGTCAATACGCACAACCCACTCACAGCCCCCACTCACAGCCCCCGCCCCTCTCTCTCTGTGATAGACACAGAGCGAGAGGGGCGGGGGCCCTTCAAAGGCTGCTGGATGAAGAGCTGGGCCGTGCATCACACGTGGGGACGCTGAAACAACTCCACATGTGGAGGAATTTTTTGGTGGCCGGCGCTTCAAAACGCAGGGACGACTTGAGAGAAGAAGCCTTTTCTGACGGCTGGCTATTGATGCTAGCATACTAAGTTTGTGTGCTCGTGCGCGTACGTACACACACACACACATACGCACGTGTGTGTACGTGATTATGTGTGGAGGAGAGAGGATTCTGCTGGCGTCAGCCCCTTTGGATCAGGCCTGTCTTGGAATCGGAATAGTCTTCTATCTCACACACCAAGTGACCCAGAACAGTCTGCTTGGACTGTGTGTGTGTGTGTGTGTGTGTGTGTGTGTGTGTGTGTTTCTGGGTGTCATTGTGAGGTAGGTTCCAGCTGGCGAGGCAGCGGGAAACAGACACACACACCCCCCCTTGTCATCTTCTCTGCCTACCAACCCCCACCAACACACACAGCTGAAGTCTAAAATCCTAAAGTAAGACAAGCTTACTGCTAATGTATACAGCCACTAAATCTAATTGAAATATTAAAGTATAGATGTAATTAAATTACTTTACGCTCTTACCTGAGAATAATTTGACATATATTAATATATACAATGTATTGATTTTGCCTGGAGTAACAAGTAAGTAAACATTTTATATGCAAGTCTAAGTACTGCAAATCTATGGCCTGGTTATCCGTGCTCAACTTAACTCCCTGTGGAGGTCATAAATACCCTAAAGGGGGCGGTAGAGGGCAAATGGACTCTTTAGGTGATAGTGCTACTCTGTTGAGATATTCTAATTCCAAATATGTCAACTGCTCAACAATGTTCTTTTGTACTTTTCTAAGATAATAATTAGATGGTAGGGTGTGTGGGCGGCAGCCTAGCTGTGGCACTGATGCATGTCACTGCAGTTTGAGCTTGAGCATTTCAGGTGACACATTTTGGTACGAGGCGGGTGAAATCGGCTTTTGAAAATCTTGAAATGATCGCCTTTGCGTATTTAAGTGTGGAGGGCCAGAGCCTAAAGAAATGAACATATTAGGAAGTGGTCTGCCGTCTAATGTGTCCCTTTACTAAGACTGGAGTCCATGTAAGATTGACTCTTGTCCAGGTGGGGGGAAAGAGTTTGCATCAGTCCATTCAGGCAGTACATTTTTTTCTCAGATCCACATATTGAAAAGCTCAGGGCAAGGGAAGGCTGTCACATCCAGCCCATTACAACATAATGGCTGAGTGAATGTTCTGGCGCTAGCAAATCTATTACAGATTCCATTAACATTTTCAATTCGCTGAATGAGCCAGACTCAGGTGTGTGTGTGAGTGTGTGTGTGTGTACCTGCTGCTTCAGTGTGTTTAGCTGCTGCTGCAGCCCCTGGTTCTCCTGGTCCTTTTCCTGCTTGGAGGAAGCCAGCTGCTCCTTTTCCTGGCTCAGCTCCTGCAGACGCTGTTCATAGTCTCCCTCCATCTTCTTCAGCTCCACCTGCAGCTCATGGCGTGCTGTCAACTCAGCATCCAGCTAACACACACACACACACACACACACACACAATTAGATGCATGGACACACAGTTACAAAAAAAGGATAAGCATCTGCAGGCGTAAAGAAGCAGTTCTCTCTACGGCAGTGGTTCTTAACCTTGTTGGATGCACTGAACCCCACCAGTTTCATATGCACATTCACCGAACCCACCGAAGGGGGGCGTGTCATCACGAATCATATGAGTC
>JAOEHI010051093.1:0-19432 GCA_025447815.1 Percopsis transmontana | reverse complement strand
CCCCCCCCCCCCCCCCCCCCCCCCCCCCCCGCCCCCCCCCCCCCCCACCCCCCCCACCCCCCACCCCCCCCCCCCCCCCCCCGCCCCCCCCCCAGGAGAAACGAAGTTTGTGTGCTGGAAGTGACAAGCCCAGCGTAGATCTACAGGAACAACCCAGATATGTCATAACACCTGCACACCAACACTGTAGCAATCAACCTGCGTAGGCCTGTGTCGATGTATGCACATACATGTATGTGGGTTCTTGTGTTTGGTGCTTGTTTGAGTTTCTCTGTGTGTGTGTGTGTGTGTGTGTGTGAACCTGTTTCATTTAATTATGTGTGCAGTAGATAATGATGCTGTCTGTCTCTCTGTGACTTGTAGGCAGTTGTTAGTTGTGAGTCTCTCAGAGCGAGTTTTATCTGAAACTCTCACCTGGAGATCCGCCCACATGATGTCACCGGCTCACAGCGTCTACCCGATTCGACAAGAACTAGTATCATCACACAGTTTCACAAGGGCTTTAAAGGCCCATATCATTCCAATCTCCAACTGTCATTTTGGACTTTCCTCCGTTGGGAGTGGGGAGGTTAGGTCAGAGTCAATTGGTTATAATACAGAAATGATGTCAGACCTTGGAACTTACTGGCTTCTTTCACACCCTGATTTTTTTCAGAGGGGAAATTTGGCTAAATTATTTTTCCGGTCCCTTCAGAGAACTCATCTGACAAAACAACTTGGAAAACTATAATTTTACAATAGGGAAATGACAGGGTATTACTGCCGACAGAGTAAACATGCGTTTAATCTCCAAACACTACAGAATATCAGATACTACTTTCAGCAAAAGCCGCGCCACTTTTGTGAATTAATGCAAATTGGGCTGAGTGGTTATCACATGTCAAAGTGTGCACATGGAAACAAATGAAAAAAATTAGCCCTCTACCTTATTGCATATCCAATTGGGCAAAAAAAAAAAAACTCCCTTAAAAAACCTACTTGGGGGAGGGGGTAAACAGCAGAAACCTTGTGTTGTGTTGTGTTTACTGGAAGCAATTTGGGTTTTACAATCAGCCAGGACAGAAGATTGAGCGTGAACTAATAGTTAGGCGTTTATAATTAAGAAACGGTCCATTTCATGAAGCTATTTGTGTCTACTTGCCAGCTAGTTTAATGACATCGCCAACAGCTGCAGCCCTGCGTCGAGGGACGCAGGACATATCCTCTGACAGATATGCAAATTTCGTAGAGACATTTCCAGTAGAAACGGCATCAACTGTGGGGATGATTGACACGGCTTGTCGCCAACGCCAATCACCGTGGTAACCAAGGTGTTGTAGGAGTGAAGTTACTTTCCCCATGGGGTGAATATTTTTATGGAAAATAAAACTTAATTATCTTGAGTAGGCGGAAAACGCCAAGTATTGATTAGACCTCAATTGACGGACAGCTTATGTAAACAGTTTGTTTTAGCTTTGTGCAATTCCCTCTCATTATATAATGATTTCACAGGTAAATATGTGGTCTGGAATTAGCTGTGTGCCTTTCAAATGAATGTTTTGAACTTTCAGGGTTTTCTATGCTCTGCAATGAAGAAATTCCAACCAATGAATGTGTGCGACATCTCGTTTCATTTCATGCTCTGCGTGGAATGTGAGCGTGTCAGTTCCTGGTTCTTAAGCTTAATGCCCCCTACATGGGCGGCCCCATCGTGAAAAACATCAAATAATTATGTCTATGGTAATGTAAACTTTTACCTTTCTTAGATGTAGATTCAGAGCAATGCCGTCTTTTGTACCAGCAACTTGGCTGCATTTTCTGTCGTAAAAAAAACTACCTTTCTAATCCTTATGTTCAGAAATATTTAGGCAAGTGGTGCAGAGGCTAAAAGCTGGATATGTAGCGCAATGGTGCTGCCATTATTAACAGCCACACTGGATTTTTATTCAGCAAGTACAATACTTGAATGAAAGAACTCAGTGGTGTTTTGATTTTAAAAGGCACTTCATTACATACCGCTATTAGACGGACAGCGACATACATGCGGGCTGTATAATATTATATAATAATTACCTTCCAGGCAAAGTTCCGTGACTGCTGCCTCGTTCTAGACCAATCCAAGCCAGTGTAAAGACCCACCGCTGTATTTCAGGGACCGAGGGAAGCCAGCTGATGTGTGCGCAAACGTACCTTTCTACAATCAACCAACATGCCAATCAAGGCATCCCAGATGTCTGGTCACGGCTGAACTTTGGCTTGTAGCGCCACAGTAGACTGCCTGACCTCAAGGCACGGCCTGACCTCGATAAATATACACACACACACACACACACACACACACACGCACACCGCAGTCACTGCCATCAGTTCCTCAACATCTGCATGACTGCACGCTCACACAGAGGTTTAACAGCCACCCACTGTCGGCTCTGATACGTCACTGGTAAATTGTGTTCTGGTGCGCGCACCGGGAGAACGCCAACTGGAATATAATATATGCATCCATGGAGTGCACTCAAGTCAACCTAACTGCTATAAACTGCAGTAAATTATTACCTCTTGCATAATAGTTAAAAATAGAGAGCTGGAGAGGACAGGCATATCTTCGCCCCAAATAAACCCCGGCCCTGTTTGGCTGAATGCAATAGGCATGCTCTACGGGGTTACATAGAGGCATCCAACAGACATTTATGTGATTGCATGGTGGGGAAATATCCTACATCTTTAAAAGCGGAAGTCAAATAAAGCTAATCGGCAGAACAGCCAAATCACTGTGCCTGAAGCGTAGTTTACAGGTATGTAAACATCAATCTGCTGGTGTAAATTAACAACACCTGAAATGAAATGCTTGAATGATTTGTGTCTTTGTGTGGGCTAATTAAGAAATTTTTCTGAATGAGAGCTCTGAAGGTTGAAATTCATAGCCCGGCGTGGAAGTATTTTAAATATTCAGTGTCCGGCAAGTGAATAAATTTCTTCGAGGAGGCAGATGGCATGTTTTTTTCATGACATGAAATGTTGTTCCTACCCCTTTGCAGGCGGATGGGCAGATGACAGTCAAGATTGAGTCAATTCTATTGACATAATTATTTTTTTGTCTTGGTAACTATAGGCGAATTCTCACGGCAAACAATATTGTTTGGCCTTAGTTTTAAATCGACAACTAACAGAATAATTACATACGGAATTATAATTACGACATGCAGTCACACACATGCGAGCGTGTTTGCGCCTTAGACACATACTGTACATCCGTAATTATAAAACTGGTAATAATTAGGGCCAGTCTGACTTGCCACTATAACCGTTGCCAACTGTTGCACTTTTACAGTTCTGTCTTTGTGCCTTCAATTAGGAGCTGTAAAAATGAAATTATTGGCGCACAATAAAAAAAAAATGACTACACTAGCAGCAACTATTTTTTCACATAAATTGCATGCATATTCTGTTAGCAACGAACGTCTTGTGCTTTTCAGTCTTCCACTGTGTGGGCTGCTGTTTACTGGCCACATGGGGCAGATCTGTGTCAGTAGAACTGAACTGAGGGCGCCAAAACCTTCTGACCATCAACTCCTGAACCTTTCGCTTATTACAATTTACAATTTGATCATTTAGCACACATCCAAAGCGACCTACAGTTACATGGTGCTATTACATGGAGCAGGTAGGGGTTAGGCATCTTGCTCAAGGATGTTTACAGGTAGGCCACCTCAGGGGTTTGAACCCACGACCTTCCGGCTGGGAGTCCAACCCTTCCGGCTGGGTGTCCAACACCTAGACCCCTAGACTATCCTGCCCCCAGCTTATCCATCTCTCGTTCACCGACTCCAACTTTAGCAAAGCTGGCTGAAGTGAATCTAGTATTTGAACTGCACGTGAAAAACCAGTGCACAGAGAGAAGCTATTGGTGCTGAGGCAGCCCACAACTTGCTACGGCAGTTACAAAGTGTGTTGTACCACTGTGGATGGGATCTTATTTTTTCTTTCTCTCCTTCGCACACATGGACATTAACCTCCACTTTACCTAAACTGCCGAACACTGCACTATCACATTGTACCCACTTTGTCTAATGGACTTTTAACTTGATGCCACGGGTTATGAGCAGCTATAAACTACCTCAAAACTTTGATTGAATTTTTTTTGCCATCGACATTCCATGGGAAAATCACCTTGTGGTGTTAAAGTGGTTCTGGGACTGACTTTTATATCCATGAAGGGGAGATGAAAATTGCTGAGCCTCCCCCACCATCAGTGGCTGGGGCTTGTCCACCACTCGTTTGAAGGGAAATTCCAATTTTAAATGGTGCTTGGTGAGTTTGCATATGCAATGAAACGCTCCTTTGATTAATTTAGCATTAAGTCTCGATTTCATCCTACAATTTGGACTTTAAATCACTCCATCAAATCCCTATAATGTAGGAAGTGAAGGGGCAGTCGTGCATTGTTGAGAGACACTTTAAGGTTTTTGCGGTGTGAGAGACACTGTAGATGTAAAGTGCACGATTGCTCCGTGCCTTGTAGGCCCGTATCGTCACGACAACCATCTGCCGATGGAGAGTCGGAAGGGAGATGCTGCGATCTTCTTACGTGAGACCTGAATGTACAGGCCAGCCCTTGAATGACTGCTAGCAGTTCAAACGGTACAAATACTGGTGAGCTACAATTCACCCGTGGACTGAATAAAGGTACGGTGTGTGAGACACGGCGAATGAGGTTGTGAAAGGTTGAATGGGCCAAAATATCTCGTTTGCTATGGAAACACTCATACATCCCATTAGTAACTTTCAATTTATGGAAAAATAAACCATTTATCGCTCTCTGGTGCAATTACCTTCCCACAATTATGTTTTTTCCATCACCCATGTGGCTTCAAAACAAGAAATGTAATTTTCATGTTAACAAACAGAAAGACAATTATGTTTCCAATAACTGTGGGGTTTCTAAAATCACTTTAGAACTGTGTGGTTGGTATCGGGCCATTCTATGTACATGGAATAAAGGTGTACAATGTTTTTAAATAGTTTTTGAGCTGTACTCTTGGAGCTGAAAATATAATTCTTGATCTACAACCTTGTGCTGATGTAATATCGGTCCAATATACGCGCGGCCTTGAATTACCGAGCCGCTCCTTAAAAGCATTCTACTCATTCTTGTGTGGGAAGGACGGCTGCTCCCGACTTAAAAGATAGATTTCTCTGGTATTTTATTGGTAAGAAGGTAGGTAGGTAGGTAGGCAAATAGTTACATTTCCTTCAGCATCAGGGCCATTTTACCAGAATCCTGGACATTCCTTTTCTTTCCTGTGCCCTTTATAATCACTTAGACACAATCTCTGAAAGTCTAAGTGCTCTTTTAAAACTCGAAAAAATGGCAAGGATGGATTCTAGATGATAACTTCCATTGCAACGCAAAACACACGAGGCACAAATGTGAAACAATCGAATACAGAAATTGCAATAACCTGTGTCCAACCTATTGGTGGTGCTGATCCTATGATCTTACAAGTAACATTTTGTTTTTTAAGTTGCATCTTAATTCTAGGCCTGTTTTTATCATTCAAACTTTTTTTTTTTTTTAAATATACAGTATATACAGATACACACACACACAATGCCTGGGATATAGAAAACCCATCTGTATATATAAATACAACAAATAGAAGATCCCTAAATTTATGTTGAGATTTTTATTTGATTCTGCCGGGCCCTGCAGCTCTATAACCTCAACTTGCCATAAAGCGCAGACTTCCTTTGCCGAGATCACAGAGTTAAGGGGAGGGTGGCTGAGAATCCATCCATTCTTTTGCTCTCTCTGCACTGAAGACAGTCTGAATCAATACAAGAGAGAGCTGCATCAGGAAAAACTAATCACAGAGGTGTGGGGGGGTGAACACTTGGCCTATTCTTTTCCTGTGCACACACAAGTGCGCCCACACACACACACACACAACAAGAGAAAGACCTGCAAATATCTATATAAAAAAAAATGTTGTTAAAAAATTGTTGAATGAATTATTGTTCAATTGCTCAAGTCTGTCCGTGAACAAGTGCAGCGAGAGGAATCTCTCCTCAGTGGCGTTTTGCCTTATCGCAGTACAGATGGTAGCTCGCTGAGGTCCGGGCCATGGAGTGGCCTAGATGTAAGAGGCCATCCATCAACAACAAGGGCCTGGTTCAAGCCCATCCTCCCCCGCATACACGCCGGCGTGAGTCCAGCTCACTTAAGGGTTCTTAAGCAATGCGCCAAATGCCCGCTATCTCCAGGGACACTCTGAGGAGAAGTTCACTTCAAGGTTATGAATCAGGCTCGCCTCCCAAGACACCTGTAGACGTCCTAAATTTTTTTTTGCAAACTCTGGTTTCAACCACAAGGGCAAATCCTGGCACAAATGCGTCCCTTCTCAGAGTCATGTTCACAGTGTTATGGATCATGACGAGCTCCAGGACATCGTTCGGGGGTTACCGGTGCTTGGTCCGGCATGCAAGGCACAACGCACAGCAGGCATACGAGCAGGTCCCATTTCCACGGGCCTCTCACGGCACCATCTCAAGTCCACAGCCGAGTCCGAACAGCTATTCATTTAACGACGAGGAGGATTGTATCGCAACAAGCTCTGTTATCGCGTTTTGCACAGCGCTATGTCAGGCACTTATCCAGCAGCGCACACAATCACACAAGCAATAATAAAAACACATTCATTCATTACACAATAAACTTGGGACAGCGCCCAGCTCAGGGCTCAGCAGAGAGGATTTCAAGCTACACGCGAGTGGTTAATATAGAGGCTGTCTCCATGCACAATCCCATCGGTGCTGTCCCACGGACCCACCCAAGTAAACGGTGTACACTGCAGACTATTTCAGCTTTTGTGGCCCTCTCACTATTTAATTTAATTCTCCGCATTGAGGCTCAATTTGTCATATGTAATGGCTATCTCATTACGCTGTAAGTGACCTTCCCGTGACGTCTCGGTCAGACAAGTGGCAATAATGAAAACAATTTAGTTTGTGTGTGTGTGTGTGCTGTTGTGTGTGTATGTATGGGGGGGGTAGTGACACATATTCTATTATGACCATAATATTCATATACATATATACTGAATATTGTATGTAACACAGCCATGGGAAAAATAAGGATACCTCTGCATATTTATGTAAATATAATAATATAAATAAGGTTTGATATTTATATTATTATATTTACAAAATTATGCAGTGGTCTAAATATATAATAACAAATATATTGTACAGTTGGAAAGACACTGCACACTATTGCCGGTAAACGCCGTGCACTGTGTTGTGGTTGTTGTTCTCCCCGCCATATATTTAAATGTATCCTTCGTTAAGGCCATGGTTAACGCAGCTTAATCTCCCCTACATGGACTCATTAACCCATGTTCTGTTTGCCTCCCAAGGTTACCAACACACCGTAAGGCGTGATTCAATTGGCTAAATATACAGGTGACCCAACTAACCAATCAGGCGAGGTGGAGGTCAATTTGATTTTAATCTAATTGTGAAGGTAAATTTTAGCAGAAGTTTGGCAGCGTAGACGAAGCGCCACGGCTGCAGGCGTTCGCTGGGAGACATTACAGGGGCAAATGATTATGCTTCCTGCAATCAGCTAGATCCACTGGGCTGAGAAATCTCCCGTCTCGCGACTGATGTCAGGTGAACATTTATCTCGTTACAAAGGTAATGAAAGGGGGCCCCAGTGCCCTGCCCAGCCACAATAAGGACACCGCTATTGACAAAGTGAATCAAAGACCAACTGTTGAGAGAATTTGTTTGTTCCAGTCAAGTATGTGAGTGTGGAACGCAGGAAAAGCAGAAGACATTTTTGTACAGACTCTCTGCTTTGGGACCATCAGCAAATCTGTTTCACAGCAAGAAGCAAAGAACCCCGCTTCTAAGACCTGGACCATCCTCTAAAGAGCCACCAGTATATTGATTTAAAGGTGAGCGTGAAAGACTCTTTAAAACCCTGGGCAAGAGGTTTTTATTATTACTGACACACATTTTTTTTTTTCCCCCAAGCTGACTGCAGATTTGCTGAGAACACGTTTTTGCGGAAATGTAGTTTTTAACGTTTGTTAACGCCGCCGAGCTTTAGTATGCCAGGTTGAATTCCAATGCACGTCATGTCACTGTCATGTACGCCGTGTAAAATATATTTGCTGTGTATTCAAATAGTTGTCATAGAGCATTGATACGATTGCCTAAAAAAAAAAAAGGCCTTCAGCTGTGTGGAGAATAGAGTGAAATGCAATGCGGCCCACATGCAGGCATTCTGTTGCAGCCACCCGCGCACTATAATTTGCAGAGTTGTTATTCTGAGCCTTTAAAATTTGACAGGCCTCGGGAGTGCTCATTTTCTCTCCAAAGGCTATGATTTGTGATTAAATAAGAGTGAAGGTCTGAACCTCTACAGCAGAGCAAACTGGATCCTTTCATACGACGGGGAGTGAACTGTTCTCAGATATTTCGATATGAAACAGTCCAAAGGACAATTTAACTGTCTCATTTATACTTAGATAGCAAGTTAGCAAGTTTGTATATAGGTAATTGGAATCACAAAACGAACGGCTAATACAAGCTAATCAATAGCATATCAGCCACAGCCACAGTTTTAGAGGTGTGTTTTGTCTCATTGTTGGTTGTGTTATTGTTAGGAGATGCCAGACATGTATCTGAGAGAGCTGTGGGGCTCAACGTGAGAGCTGGTTGCAATATGGGGTTACGGTTGTTATCTTGGCAGTTGGTGTTTGTCTGTGTGACAAACCAAAAGTGGCCCCATTCCCCCCCCCCCCCCCCGAGCACCACGGGGCTGTGAACCACTTTATCATTTAAAAAGGGGGGGCGGGGGCTGAGCTATGAACTACTTTATCTCTGGGGGGCGGTTGTCAAATAGGGGGCGCTTTGTTTTAACCTAACCCTCGCTTTCTCTGATGGCTTTCATCCGTTGCCGTTAACGCCACAGTCCACGGACATTTTTCCCTTCATTTTCCATCGGCTGCTAGAGTGGGGTCAGCCGCTCCCCGGCTGGAGAGCGGTCAAGACCAGCGCTCTGCCTCGCTCCAGCAGGTCGCCATTATGCATTCAGCCCATGGCGACGCGATGTAAAATGCCTGACCTCAGACAGGAGCGACAAGCGCTGCCCGGCTGTCAACCTGACAACCCCCCCACCACCACCACCACCACCACCACCTCCCCCACCGCGAATGCAATGTTCCGACACGGCAGCGGTACTAGCAACAGCTCGTCGTGATGAGGACAATGAAAGCACAGGGGGCGAGGTCTCGTCTATCAGGGCCAGGCCCTTCATGTAGAACACCTCTCTCGGAACAAGCGCTGGCCAGAGAGTTCCAACTGCCGCCTATCTGTGCTGCTACTCAGAACTGTACACCATTACCCACTGTGTAGCATTTTAATTATTTGACGAATACTCAAATAATGACCGAAACTGCTTCAAATAATGTGATTGTGTGGCAAATAACAGTAGGCTGTCCATTTTTATATTCTCTTTGTGGCTTAAAAGTCCCAGCGCGGAGTAAAGACATGGAAATAAGTTGAAATTGAAAATGATTCCCGCTTCAGGCGTCAACTACAGAGATTTATGTTTTTTCCATGAATATCTCTTTCTGGACTGCTGAACAAAACCAATAGAGAACACATTTCTGTTAGTTATATTTCAGTGCGGTCGCAACAAGAAACAAATATTTTCCACTAGCTACAGATCAGTATTATTTGTTTACCTGCCATGAACTAGGACAATATGTTCCCTTAGACTCATATTATATTTGAAAGCCCCAGTCCGCCCCCAAAGGCCTGGTTGGGCACAGACACTGCTTGACTGACATCTCCCCGTCTGTTTTGTTGTGCCAGCTTCGGCGGAGCTTCATGATTGGTTGGTGGCAGTTTGCTCCGCCCACCCTCAACCCCGAAGAAGAGGGCTAACGAGCGTGGGATTTATTAGGGTAGGGGAAAGAGCACATTATCCATAAAAAACATCTCTTCGGCTCTTTTTCTAGAAGGACATCTCCATCGGCGTCTTAACAAATATGTCACAGCGTGGCTAGCGACACGTGGCGGAGGATAAACAGGGCTGGATCCGGGGAGGCCCAGAAGAATGGGATAAATATTGAACGTGGTCTTAATGAAAGAAGATCAAGGAGGCTCAGGCGCTGACGTGTCTTGCCTATATACATAACCCATGAGCCGCCGCCCGCCTGCTTCCGACAGTCTCGGCCCGCATTTAATGAGAGCAGGGGTAGCAGGCGCATATGGTCGCGACGCCACGCTGTTCTGCTCTCGCACATTATCGCACAGCAGGCGCAAGAGCTGGCCCACAGATTGATCGAGAAATGCTGCCATACTCCATGCATGTTTGTATAGGGGGGGAACTGTCGTTCAGCCAACTTCCACCAACCCAGATGTAAACACGCACACAGGGGGTGTCATTAAGACACTAGGTGAGAACGCAGCTTGCGTATAAACAGGCGGTTGGTTGAAGTGTATTTTTGGCCATACCACTGTACATTGTAGCCAGACCCAGGCAGGGATATTTGGATGAAATATATATTTCACAACACACTCCACAACAGGTGCTCCCTCTGAGAGCAGTGCATGCGCAACAAATACACCGACAGGGAGGTTTTACCGCTAAACAAAGGTGGGCAGGATTGTGGCGTCATTTTCCAAACAAGGCATGTGGTCAGCGTATTATTATCTTGTCGCTCACCCACGTGTAACCTTTACCGAGCAAGGGGAACACAGTTCACTGTGTGTACCTGTGTGTGTGTGAGTGTGTGCGTGCGCGGCTGCGGTGGAGGTAGAACATAGTAGCAGGAACTATTTTTGACCTTTGTGCGAGAGTGTGTAGGTGTAGGTTCTGTGCTGTGGCGTTGGCCATACAACAAACGGCGGGCTTGTGCGTCTCCTGTGAGCGAGCGAGCGAGCGGTCTCTGTGCTTATCTCCATGGCGACGGGGATGTCATATGATGTACGCCGGGTTGCCCCAGCACTCCAGAGTGAGAGAGGCAGACGCAGGCAAATATAGACACAGGCGGACATCATTTTCACCTTTTCAATCGTGTCATCAAACAAGACAATTTAACATTTTCCGTAGCACACCTCCAGGACAGGTCTGGTCAGTGTAACCATCTTCCACGTAACCACGTAGCCAGTGTTGCCATGCCGATTAAAACGTCACCCTGAGTCATATTGTTCTGGTGCTGAGAGAGAAGAGTTTTTCAAATTTAATTAGACTATTTGCAACTTCATCTCGACGTTGCCACCCCCGACACAATGTACCTTCTAATTAATCAAATAAGTGGTTCCTAAATAAAGCGAGGATGACCTGTTCCAATGTTCTTGTTGCCATGACGTGGGCCGCCTAGCCCGTCTCTTATCAGCCACATTCCAAAGGTGAGTCGTAAACATTAGGTAGAGCATGGTTTCCGTGACAACGTAGGCCTGGAACTGGCTTGGTGTTTATTTTAAGGGTAAAAGAATCGAGCAAATTGTCAAATAAATGTTTTATATGCAAAAACTACTTTGTTTTGCGTTAGAAATGTCGGAAGGTTTTTGCACAGCCGGGGAGGGGGGTGCCCCCTCTGGCCACCAGAATGGGGCTGGGGTGCCCCCTCTGGCCACCAGAATGGGGCTGGGGTGCCCCCTCTGGCCACTAGAATGGGGCTGGGGTGCCCCCTCTGGCCACCAGAATGGGGCTGGGGTGCCCCCTCTGGCCACCAGAATGTGGGTGGGGTGAAAAGTGTTTTTATTAAAAACAATAAATCTATAATACACCATCTTGTGACCCCTCAGGGGTCACCCACAGTTTGTCAACTGCTGTACGGCGACGTTTTATAAAAATATAATATATAATATATTAGTAATATATTACAGTGAAGTGTCACAAGTTTGTGGCAAACTTTTGTCGTTGCCTAAACTTCCCCAAGCTTCAGGGATGATATTTGAACACCGGGGCCCCGGCTGTGCTGTACATCTATTAAGTTCATGTCAGCGATAGCACGGAAATAACACTGATAAGGTTAATTGCAGTAATTCATGTTTTAGCACAATGTAAGAGTAGCCGTTAATAGGTAGGGGGAAACATAATTACATCGCTCTTTGAACACGGGTCACATCAGAATTAGTGGAACAGGTTAACATTAAAATTCCAATTACTCGTGTTTAGCGAGAACAAAAAAAAAATATCCGTTTGTGTTTGGGCAACTGCTTCAGTTGTCACGCAAATTAGATTCAGCCTCCAACCTTCCGCCTGTGTGCCGGGTATAGGCCAAGACATCGGCTGTTTCTTTTCTACCGGTGCAGGGGAAGGAAATGGGCTGCTGTCAGTCAAATGTCCTAATGTGTCACACAGACAATAAGGGCAATGCTAATTAATAACATACCTTCCCACGTAGAGCCGGTTAAAGATGATTGTGTGTGTGTGTGTGTGTGGGTGGGTGGGGGAAGGAACACTTTTTTCGCCTACTCTATTAAACTGTCAGTCACTTCTATCTTTGCAATAATCCATATGTAATTACTGTTTTTACCTTAAACTGTAGCGCAGTGTTCCTCTAACTTATAGAATACATTCTTGTTAGAGACCTCTCTACTGTATAGTTTTGCTGTGTGTTTTCCCGTGGTTAGAAGACGACATCTCAAAGCTAAAGCTACAAAGTAGGCCAAAATAGAAACGTAAATGCAGGATCTAAACAAGGCCACTTAACTATGAAATACATTCTTATCTCCCTTGGAGGAACGTTCATATTAACAACCCTGACATTCATTGACATTTGACTATAATATATGAGTCTAAACGGATCATTGCACACGACAGAGGCAGTTGAGCATCTTTGAGTTGATAGCTATAGGCTATATCTAGTTAGTGAGGAAAGACACATTATTGAAGAGAAGAGATATAATGTGTATTGAATTGAAGACAACAGATGGGTATACATAAGAATGGGATTAAATGAAACAGAAAAGAACACAACTTTACTATCAATTAGAAGGCCAGTACAGTAGTTTTAGGCTACGACACCGTGGTAACAAACAACAAATCGTCTTTCTAAGGTCATGTAGTCAAACAGAAAGGTCAAGCATTCATTTTCAAATTTACAGTTGATCTACTGTTTTCCAACTGCCTGCCCTCGTGGTGGGGGTGTGACAAATCCCTCTGGCCTCCTCCTTATTCACAGACCTTCACTAATACATTTCAGATACAGCACAGACCTTCAGGTGACGCCACTGTTGGGATTGGGCGACTAACCCCCCCACCCCCCACACCCCCGGTGCCACAGACACCTGCCCGCTCAGAGTGGGTGTAGACGAGCCCCGGTAAACTGGGAATGTGCATGAAAATTAAATCTCAGGGTGCGCTGAATAGGACAGCGAGTCCATTTCCATACTAAAACAATCAGACAAATAAACAACAGGGCCCGAAAGGACGGAATTTAGAACGTTTTTGGGAGTTGGAAAAAACTCCTAAATGCCTAACTTAAATACGTAATACACTGCTGTCAATGTGGAGGTTTTTTGAAGAGCACTTATTAGTATATCCAGTCAGCTGCCTTCAACACTTTCTGTCAAAATGTAGCAAACATTTTACCTGAAATGATTTTCCGTGAACCTCGGGTGTCCGCATGGACTAATACCTGCTATCTTGGCCTATCTTGGATATTGATTTCAGCCCATTTAACGCGGTTTCATCAGACGAGATGGATTAACTCACGCTGACCTGCGAAGAGGGGAGGAATAACTGAAGAACAGCCGTCCTTAATTTTCTCAACATTCACACAAGCTCTGCCCCAAAATAAAGTCAAGTCAGGTCGAGCAATTAGCTTGTTAAATTAAGGAGAAAAAAACAACCACAGATTTAAGTTCTAATACACAGCATGGAGCAATCACAGCAAAATATTGCACCACAATGCTTAGATTAACGAGGCTTCTATGAAGATTCAGTTCCCGTCTTCATCACACCCAATGATGAAATGCTCAGTGCTGTAGTGTGCTACATACTCCACATGGATTCTGATTGGACAGGAGATACTTTGAGTCCCAGAGCGGCAGGTGTGGAGCTGAGAGAAAACCACACAGCAGTCAGTGAGGGCGTGGCCATTTAGATTCAAGTGACTGCTGAAAAGGGAGTGTCAAAGGGTTTCTTTCTTGGACAAGTGTCTTATCTTTTAGTCCCTTACTCGGGGTAAATGCACCCCGTGTGACGTCACCCGAGGTGCATTAACTCCCAGCATCGTCACTGTGGACATCTGCTCCAGAAGAACATTTGCTCAACGCTAAATCCGGCTCGCGCACAACGAGCACGCACGTGACACACCAACTCGAGCTCAAGTTGGGCTGTAAACACCGCGTACTCTCTCTCCCTCTCGTTTTCATCTCAGGCCTTTTCTGCCACTTCTGAGGATAATCCTACAGTGTGTACTGTGTTGCAAACACACTTAAAAAAGATAGCTTAGACAGCTAAAGCCAGCCCACTACAGCCGGTTTACCAACCCCTTTCCATGTGTTAAGCACCCCCCCCCCCCCACCTTCTCTTTAATAGAATGCCTTTAATCCGGAGGCATGTTGAGCAAAGAGCTATGAAAAATCATGTTTAGGAGATTAGCATTGCAATCCATATTCTTTCCTCATACCAAAGAGCATCACTTGAGGGTGGGGACTGATGCTGCACACCGCAGGGTGCGTGTGTGTGTGTGTGTGTGTGCGCGCCTACGGCTGGCACATCACTCGGCAGTTTTTAGAACAGCCTCTGTTCCCCGGGCTGTGCCGGTGCACGGACACACACACACTTACACACACACGTACACGCGCGTACACACGTGCACACACAGCCTTTAGGATTTTCTTTTAGCCCTCAAACTATCACACTCTCTGCCTCTCCCTTTCAGTGTGACGGCGGTTTCTGCAACCTGCAATTGTAACAAAAACAAACAAACAAAAAAACTAGTAAAAATAACAGTTTTCTCTCTTGCTAGCTGTACTACACTATAATATCAGTAGCAATCATACAGATCTGTCACAGGTAGGTATTAATATGCTAAAAAACATAGTATTACAACAAATTCTAATACCTGTTAACACCTTTCGAGTTAGACAAGACATGACCTCAGAGATAATTCACGTATATCTAATAGAGATAGTGAACGAACCATAACAAATAAGAATAGGATCCTGGTACAAAAACAAGAACGGACGAGAAGTAAGGTAGGGTCAAACAGAGTAAAATGACTACTGCCACTCTCATAAGCCTGACACTCGATTGGATATCATTTCCGCAGTACAATTAATTGCCAGATCTTTTCACACATTTAAGCCTTTAATTGTCATAAAGGTACAGTATGCTCAACATTTTTGTCTGCAGCTCACACATTGTTTTCAAACAACCATGCTCGAAAAAGAAGAGGGGGGTAGAGAGGAGTGCGAGACCCTCAACATACAGGAGGGGCTCTCTCTTTGATATTCCAAAACTGAGATTCCCGCAGCGCCGGCTTCAGCCACACGGGCGATCTTCGCCACGCACCGAGGAGAGCACCTTTAGCAGTGAAGCGCGTTACGCAGGATTGCGAACACGTAAATATTGCTTCTAATTAACCTCGTTACGATGACGAATGCACAATGTGGTGGGAGCGCGACGGGTGCCCTGGGGAACACCGTTTTCCATCTGGCCTCCGACTCACACTCGAGCCTCAAGTGCACCTCTGTGTTACTTGTGCAGCTCAGGCAAACAACGCTATAATTAACGCGGTCGTCAGGAGAGACGCATCTAATTGGTCGGGGACCCGGGGTTCGCAAAGCACGCAACGCACACATCATCGCACCCGGAGACTTTCGGGAGACAGTGGACAGGAAGAGGGAAGACGCGGTGCGGGTTTACGGTTGATTTGACATGTTTTTTTTTGGTGACGTTATATTTAAAAGGTATGATTCTGAAAAAAGACAGTGTCACAGAGTGAGAGAGATTCGAAACTTTAAAAGTCCCCATGTTTTGCCTGACTTTGTGTCAAAGTATTAATCTATTTTTCTCTCTTTAAATGCAGAGTTTTCTCACAAAGACAGTCAGACAGACTTCTCTCTGTGAACCCAGTGTTTGGGGCTCGGTGACAATGATGCATTGTGATAACTTAATTAATATTGCAGTGTCTAGATAATGCGTCTGTTGCTTCTGATAACAGCGTAAACATAACGGCCTCGGGCTCATTTGTAGAGGCTGCAAATTTAATTTCCCTCCCATAAACGTCTGATATGAACAGCGGCTGCTTGTGAAAACGCAGAGCTATTCAAGGTCTGTTTACGTCACGGAGATAGAAAAGTAACACTTAAATTGATGAATTACAAAAATACAACAAGAAACAGTTCATTGATCAAGTCAATTATAAGTTTTGCAAGTGATATATATAATTTTTTGAATTAATACTAAATAACTAATAGCTAAATAAAAGCTACAATACGTTTGATGCTTTGTAAAATAAATAAGCATGAATGGATATTGAATGTTTTGAGCACATAGCAACAAAATGCTAAAGATCTCCAGGCATTCAATTAGAGATGCGATTATTTTCTCTGCGGTTGTTGCCTTTGCTCACTGTGTCGCTGGGCGAGTTATTTAATCTGTGTGTGTCACGTTAAATGTCACATATAAACTTGGTGTGATAAGTCTGCCTTTGAAGCAATACTTTTGTACTGTGACACTAAGGTTAACAGCTAACAGTTTGTAGGCAGAACATTACAGAAAAGCTTAACTGTTGCAAGATTTTTGTCCATTGGAACGACTTTCCCCTTCACGCTGAGGTCAGAGGTCACAGTTAGCAACAAAATCTCACCAAGGTGCGCCAGCATTTGCAAGTATATAAAAAAACTGAAACAATCACCACCGAAAATAACAAAAAACAACAACAAAAAAAACCAAGTTAGATGAAAAATAAATAAAAAACCCATTGAGAAACACGGGTGTAAAGTGAGCCCGCAGACACAAGATGCTCCGACAAAGTAGTAATGCTAGTCTTCCATGAGGCGGGCGCATCAACAATATGAATACTGTTGGCATTAAAGCGCTTTACAGAGGCGCCACAATGCCAACGTGTTCCGGGCCAAAAGTGTGATGGGAGGGAAGCTGTCTGAGGGAGATAGTCGGGTACACACCGCCTTGGTTCATCTGCTGCGACTAATTATGTCAGCACCAACAGCTAATTAGAAAGGAAGGAGGACTATGCAGAAGCCACATGACGGGAGCTCACATCCATCAGACAGCGGTACAAACAAACGGCTGCTGCACACCGGTGTGTGTAGTGGGTGGTCATGCGTACGCACAAACCCATGTTTGTCTGTGTGTGTGTGTGACAGCCGTGTTGTGTTTTTCAAGAGCGTTAGCACGGGATCAGTAATCAAGAGCGCTTGGATCAATCATGGAGCACAAAAGAGCGACAAGCGAGATCGCTCAGTTTTTTTTTTTTTTATCCTGGCTATCAGCCGAGCTGAACCAGAAATAAAAGTCTGGCCCATTGATCGCAGCAGCACATAAGTCACCAACGCTTTGCCTGACACACGCACGCACACACACACACATACACACGCTAAAGGGAATCCGCGCCACCAAAATATGTCCCCACAGAAGCACACGCACACAAAACACACAAACACACACACACACGCACACACAGTATACCAAATCCTAGAAAGCCACATATGAGCCCATGGAACAGCTACAAATGCACAGTTATTCAGCCCTCACGGGAACACACACTGCATTCCCCACTGTGCAATTCCGTCCCCCACCTCCTACCAGTTTGGTCAGTGTGGTGGGGGAGCTATTCCGGACCTTTCTCTGCGAGCAGGTGTTTATGCTAGCAGAGAAAGCAAATGTCTCCCAAACAATGACGATAAGACCATGCCTCCGTCATGTTGTGCCGGGTGCCGTGACCCAGGACCAACACGTTTCACAAAGACCAGTAACTAAAAGAGCACGTTTGTACGAATTGCAAATTCTCATGCTGTGTCTGGGCTTTGATCAACTGCTGATTCTACCCCATGCTGTTGGATTTTTGTATCGTTTTATTGTCCAGGACCTGGCATTGATTCCTGGCTTATCATGGACCATTGTGTGAGTTTAGGGTTAGTCACACAATCTGCTTCACGCACATAGACAGAAGAGACACTTTGTGTGTGTGCATGTGTGTGTGTTCATTGTTTTGAATGGCACTAAACAATGCAGGTATTGACCCAACTTGTGTTCTGACTAATAAACCAATTTGCTCATGGAGTCCGTCAATGACATACGTGAGGGGGGAAAAAACAAAGACTTGTGATCCTGAAAGGAAGTTTTATAAATTAAATATAAGGAATTTAATTGTACTGACAGCATTTTAAGCCTTTTTAAGTATCATGTCTTGATACTGTGTTGTGTATTATTTTCCTAGCGCTGAAGTGAGCAATGGCCTTCTCTCTTAAATCACACTCTCCTAAATGCTAAATGTACCATTGATCTGCTGTAAAATTACTAACTATTAGAAGTACAAACTAACCACATATCTGCTGTAATAGACATACTAACAATGTATCAGTTTCAGTTGAAGTACTAACCATGTATCTGCTGCTGTACCGTGTATCTGCTGTAGTAGAAGTACTAACCATGTATCTGCTGTAGTAGAAGTACTAACCATGTATCTGCTGCAGTAGAAGTATACCTACTTAGATACTTTTTTATTGTTGGCTAGTTAGACCCCTTGATTGACATATTAACTCTCAAATGTCCAATGTTAAATTGCTCTTGTTAGGGCGGCAAGACTGACACCTTCATTATGTTTCTTTTGAGTAGATGCAATTTATTTCCAACATAAATGCGCCCACCTTCAGCCTGTGTGGGCGGGCAGGGACTACTGTAGAATATAATAAATAAAAACAGCAAGCAAAACAAAGGTGTAGATAACATCTTCATAATGTGTCTGACATATCGCACATCTAAATATTATATATCGCCTGCAGCCGCAATGCTGCCCGAGTCATAGCCATAAAGATCCCGTTCCCGCTACCTCTTGAGATCATTATTTATGAAGCAATCGATGCCACCTTTGATCCTTAAGTCAGTGGACTGAGCCAGACAGATAGAGCTCCACGTCGCTGGAAACTAATTACCGCTTCTAATTATCTGCGTTTTTTAATGGATTTTAGGACCGCCGCGGCAGGGAGGCCTCACTGGGGGGAATCCAACGCCTCTGAGGGACGGAACGTGCAGGAACACACAGGTGCCCATCAGAAACCTTTGGAGCATAATTAATAATAATGACAATTACAGTCAGGTCATTTAGCAGACGCTTTTATCCAAAGCTACTTAGAATCACATGCTGCTATTACAAGGAGCAGGTAGGGGTTAGGCATCTTGCTCAAGGATGCTTACAGGTAGGCCAGCTCTGGGGCTCGAACCTACGACCTT
>JAOEHI010051092.1:0-17485 GCA_025447815.1 Percopsis transmontana | reverse complement strand
CACAATGCAATGCAAAGACCTTGCTTACCCTGTCTCTTCCTCACTCTCTCACTCTATCTCCTTCTCTCTCTCCCACTGCCTACCTGTCTCTCATTCAATTCCTATCTCTCCTTTCCATTAAATCACACACGTTTGCAGTCAGATAATGTGTGGGTCTGTCTGTTTCTCTTTCTCTTTCCCACCATTTGCTTCCTCCTCCAGCTCTCGCCATCGAAGCGCCAGAGGTCATGAAATTTCATGTATAAATAATTCACAGCCACCCATATACTGTAGGCAGTGTGCAGTCTTAGGCAAGCAGCTTTGATTTAGCGCTGTCACCAGCAGTACAGCCAAGGTCACCTCTCACAAATTAACACTTAAGCACAGCTGTGGTTTCACCGCCCTGGTGTTTAACATTCATACTTTACTTGAGTGTTCTTGCATATTTAGGATTCTTGACATATTTTTAAGCGGTACACATTTGCATGTTACTGTGGTTGTTCATTTAGTATAATTCATTGTTATGAGCTCTTTGCTTTCACAAGTGCGTATGATAAAACTGAGAAAATACAGGGGATTTTTCCCTTGACACAGCTGGCAGATTTTTATTCCAGCAAGTAGCTGACTTCACCATTGAATGAAATCACCTGGTGCAGTGATTGGTTGCGATGAAACACAACCTTCCTTGGCCCTTCAATGGCACACGGTGTGACACCTTGATGTGGCCTGAAGGCTAGATCAAGGTGCCTGCACACAATAACTTTCCATCACTAATCTTAAACACACACTAGTTCTTACATTGTGCAACCAAACGCGACCCCACAACCATTGTTTCATTCACCAAGCAAGATAGCAAGCACAAAGTGTGATGCAATGATTCTGTGTACAATTTTGTCGGAGTTAATAATTTCTTGTAGATAGGGGAGACTGAGAAACTATTCTTTGAAAAGTAATGCAGGGGAGTAAATGCATGAAATCTGAGATTTGTTATACATATATTCAGCTACAGTATTCATAGTACAGCTCACTTGTATTATGTTTTTGTGTTGCTGTTGGTTTGTTTGTGCTCCACAGCTCCCATTGAACGCTATTTTAAAGTAGTGATCCATGAAATCTGTTGAATTGGCTCAAGCTCCAAATTTGGTATCAATATGTTTGTTGTATTACTGTTAGTGCTGTACCGGGCGTTTCTTCATTTCTCAAGGTTTAACAACGCTAAACTAAACATAAACGATTACAGCTTATCGTTTGTAGTCATTTCTAGTCCAGTATGGTCACATCTGTGGTGCTGACACCATCTTAGACGCCATTATCAGCAGATGTGCTTGTGAGCAGCTCCTGTCTAGTCAATAAGCGTGCTATCACTGTCTGCAGTTATTTTTATACCTCGATCGCACACTGTTCCTTTAATGTCTCTCGCTTTGTTTTTCTTTCCTCCATATCTTCTCAATTTACATGGACCATGGCTATGACAATGTAACTTTCCCAATCTCTCTCTTTTTCTTCACAGAAAAAAAGGCATGCCCATGCCCTGACAAAGACTCCAACATGCTCATTTAACCCCTCTGCACACTTCATCCCTTTAGCACAGAAGGTACCGACAGGGCCAGCTGTAAAGGACTCATTCAGATCAGCAGCTGCAGCTGCAGCCATGGAGGGAGGGCGGTGGCTTTGTGCGTGCGTGTTGCGCGCGCGCCTGTGTGTGTGTGTGTGTGTGTGTGTGTGAGTGTGTGTGCATGTGTGTGCGTGTGTGAGGAGGCAAGCGTGATGGGCTCTTTGTGCAGGCAGAGGGGAATCACAGCTTCTCTGAGCGTCCATTAGACCCTGTGGATCAATATGGATCCTTACTAGCACTGAGCTCAGTGTAATAGGCCTCTGCCTGCCCTGATACTATGACAGCATTAGCACTCCTGTCCAGATGGATGGGCTCGGGGGGGGCTGAACCGCCGCCTGGAACAAGAGAAAGACAAAGGTGTAGGAAGATTTACAAATGAATTGGAAACACCAGTGTGTGAGGCATACAGTCATAGATTGTGAACCAGTAGAAAAATGTCAAATGAGTTTGCATTGAGCCATGTAATAAAAGCAAGAACAACCTCCTAAATTGCTCATTCAGCAGCCAATGTACTGACTCACCACATATTCTCCACTTTGACAGTTTCAGCAGCATAAAGAGGAAGAGATCAAGTCTCCCCTCAGCCATCGTAATAAACATTTGTCCTTCTGTGCGTGTTGAAAAAGGGGAAGAGAGACGTATTTGTGTTTGGATGTGTTCTGTGTGTGTACAGAACTCTCTGACTGGCCCCCTCTTGCTTGAATAACAAATAGTGATTGGATGTTGCGCTAATGTGACCAGGTGAGGGAGAGCCTCTTACTACTTCTATCCTCACATCCTCCCTCCATATGTTGATTAATTGACTTCTAGGTGCATTTAGAAGAGCAGAAACACAGCATGATGAAATACAGGATAGTCTGGTGCAGGATGTAATTGTAAGTCGCTTTGGATAAAAGTGTCCGTTAAATATTGTAATTGTACATTTTAAATTTTAAATTAAAGTCCTCTGTTTCAAGTGGAATAAAACAAATACAATAAAAAGTACAGCCTCAATTAGCTCATACAGTACAGCCTCATTGCATTGTTATTTTTTAATTCCAATCCTGTTAGCCAGCTTCAACAGGATGCTGGTTTATATTACTTATAATTACCGTCAAATTATAAGAATTGTGAACTCATGGGAGAGCATTTGGTAAAAATCTACAATACATGTTTCTGGAGAGGTCGCTATGAACCATTACATTTTTCTACGCAAATGGATACTTACCAGGTTAGGTTAGTTTATATTAAAGCAAATGAAACTAATAGTTACCAAAATGATAAATACTACAAACAAACAAATGCTTTAAAAAAATTATTAGTATTTGTTTTTTGTATGAATAAATATCATCAATAATAAATCTAATACAATGTTTTTAAAGCATTTTGCAACCCGTCAGGGTACCTAACCCATACTTTGGGAACCACTGAGTTAGGGGTAGTTAAGAATAGCGTTCCATTCTAAAGGCATGTCTTCAAACAGGAAAGAGGAACTGGAACACATTCTGCACTCTGTGCCAAAGCCTTGGTATAGAGCACATAGTGTCAGGGTAACCAGGCAATGCAGCTGGCCTTTTACAACTATGCAACGTTTATGCTGTGATTCAGTAAACAGCAACCCTGTTCTGTCACACAGGGGGATAGAGAGAGAGAGAGAGAGAAAGAAGGCTTCATCAGTCACTTTCTACTTTCCTAAAGGTCTATACCAAAGGAGTAGACAAGTGGGAAGCGACTGCTTCAACAAGTTTCCTGCTTTGAAAAAGGGTTTATGTTTTTTTATACCCTGTGTAATAATATTACCGTATTTGAAAGTCAAAAATCGAATTGTATGTTTCACCACTAAAAAACTCTTTACTCTACTTTACCACTTTTTTACCTAGCCACAGAAAATGCTTTTTTATTAAGGTAATATAGTATAGTAGTAGAAGATTAGAATTCTCATTATATTGCTGGTCACACAAACAGAGCAGATTTTTTGAGTATCCTATAAAAACAGTCCTTTTAAAATATATGACTGGATAAAACAAGTTTGCAAACATTTGGCCTTTTGGCCCTTTAACCTGTCCCACATCCATATAAAGAGATATTTTGATGAAACGGTACAGAGAGGATAAACATGCCAGCAAGTTCATCCTCCAGAACCCCCACACCACCCCCCAGTCCCTTCCAGAACATTCCTTTCATAAATCTGAGGCCAGAGTATTTTTTTAAGAAACCGGAGAGAGTTGGTATGTGGAGGAACTCATTAGAGAGCCGGTGGTCATATGGGAAGCTTTCATGTTATCTTCAAACCTTCTGACCTGTGGTCCAGTGGATATTTCAGTACACGGAAAAAAACTCACTCTCACACATATTGCCTATAGCAACTGCTTGTCAAAGACCCTGCACTATCCTATCTGTTGGGAAGTACGTGTGAGAAGCAGGCCTGGCAACATTGCACTAGTAGCGAGGCTCCGCTGTCAAAGCCGGTTTACAAGGTAAACCGGCTTTGACAGCGGAGCCAGTTTACACTTTTACCTTGTAAACTGGCTTCTCCCCATTTGTCCTTAGCGTTGCTAAATACATCCTGTAAGACAACCTATATAGTGTCCGAACCTAAACAAGAGAGTTTGGTGATTGTCATGGATGTCTTTTCCCCCTCCGGTGTTGCATCAGAGCACTCATTTTCATCCCTGATCTCCCCCCACCGCTCCTCTTCTCCCTTTCTCTAAACCCCACCTCCCCCAACCCCACCCCTCTTCCTCCTCCTTACCTCATGCAAATTTTCCTGCCCCTCCCCCCCTCCAGCTCCCCTTGCCATTCTGGATCTGTGAAATGTTGGGAGTGTGTGCAGCTTCGGCTTGGAGCCTCAACCACAAGCATGGTGATGTAAGAGTAGGGGATGGTGGTTAACGTGACCTTAGTAAATTAACTGGCAATGCAAAATATGGTGGCAACAGAAAATCACAAGCCAAGCCAGCCAAAGTTTTTGCAAGGTTGCTAATGGACTAAAGGACATTGCGCTCCATAAGGGGCAATAATGAACCAAACTTTGACCTGTAGGATCTATAACATGGAGTAACTGCCCTATATAACATCAGCAATATGTGTGTTTATAACAAAACCTTAGTAATATGCATAGACTGTGGTAATATACAATCCATATCCCATAATGTTGGCTTACTGAAATTGCAAGATAATGAGTATGGAAAAGTCTTTAAAAAAATACAAGTCTTAAAAAAAATTAATAAAATTATATACGTTTTATCATTTGAAAACAACAGTAATAACAGTATGGATACATAGAGATGATCACTCATATTATGGTTAATCCAGGTCTGTAGCTTGGAGTTAATTATGATAACAGCAATATACCATTATTAATCATGTGCCTACCAGGAAATCCTGGGACCGCTGATACTCAGATTTCGAGAAGGAACGAATAATCAGGTAGGCTATTAACAGTCTTTTTTATTGTCTATTCAAACCATCAGTTAAACTGAACATTCCTCAGTTTTCATAATTTTAAAAGCCAAAACATTTCATCCATGTTATATAGTTATGGAAAGGATATGTAAAAGTCTAACTCAGATAATACATTAATATCGAATGCTGTCTCCATCAAACCATTTTGCATTATTCGTCAAACTCTAATACAAAGACACAAAGATTCATTCCACAATGTCCACTATTTTTGCTTTTCTCTCCACTTTTTAACAACTGTACTAACCTCAAATATACCAAACACACTCATTTCTTTTTCACCTCAATTTCTCTATCCTCAAGTGGTTGCATATAAGTTTTGGTTTATCCCCAAAAATATATTTGCCTGAGTTACCACAACAGACATTGTGGGGGTTTCAGAATTTTAAGACTGTTTAGCGTTGTTGTTTAGATAGCTTTCTGGCACCATCCGAGGACAAAACTGAATGCATCTTTTAATTGGAAAGATGCATTTTTATTTCAGACCGAGTCAACTGGCTGGGTGACTGTAGTATTGATAGCCTCTGCCATGTCAGAGATGGCATCAGGAGCTTCGGGTACATCCCCGCTTTGGCTCAAGTCCTTTTTCAGTTCACAGTCACTGTTCTCCGTGATAGGAGCCTCCGCTGGCATTTCAACACCGTTAACACATTCCTTTGGCTGTGGCTCAGAATCAAGAGTGGACACTCCATTTACACCAGGAAGTGCATCTTCCTCCTCTGTACCAAAAGGGCTGTTTAATTCTCCATTTTCTATCTTGGTTTCCACCTCAGGCTGTGGGCTTGGCTCCTCTACTGCAGGGATCTCAGCTACCACCTCCGCCTCTGCCTTAAGCTCACCAGCTGAAGTCGACTCTGAGATGACAATCTCAGGGACATGTTCTGCGGCAATCGTTACACTGGGGAACTTTTTTGCAGATAGCTCCTCCTCAACTGCTTGAAGCTCATCCATGGCCTCCTGTTCTTCCACAGGCTCAGGTTCTGAAAATTTGTCCTCAGTTGCAGGTGGCTCTTGCTCGTAATCGTCTGCTATTGTTTCTTTAGTAGCAGGTGCTTCCACAACTGCCTTGGCTTCTTGTTCTGGTTGGGGCTCTGAGACAATGATTGTTGCTTCTACATCTCCTGTTACCTCTGCTGGTGCCTCAGTCTCAACTGCTGGCTCTGGTTCAGGGGCAGCAACAGGCTCAGGAATGACCTCTTCAATGGCAGCTGCTTCAGGTTCGGACACTGCAGGGACAGGCTCCTCTAGAGTTGGAGCCGCAGCCTTCTCTGGGACTGCTGCAGGTATTTGCTCCTCCGGCACAGCTGGTTCTTCTGCTGCTTGGGTTGGTTCCTCTGCAGCTGTGGTTGGTTCTACCAGAGCTGGGACTGGTTTGGCTGAAGCTGGGGCAGGTTCCTCCGGGGCTGGGGTTGGTTCCACTGGAGCCAGGGATGATTCTGGCTCAACTGGTGCTGGTTTGGGTTCCTCTGGAGCTGGAGCTGGTTCGCTTGGAGCAGGGGTGGTTTCTTCTGGAGCTAGGGTTGGTTCAACTTGAGCTGTGGCGGATTTGGCTGGAGCTGGGGTAGTTTCCTCATGAGCTGTGGCTGGTTTGTCTGGAGCTGTTGCGTTTTCCTCTGGAGCTGGGGTGGGTTCAGCTGGTGCTGGGGAGGGTTCAACTAGAGCTGGGGTTGGTTCCACTGGAGCTGGGATGGGTTCTACTGGAGCTGTGGTTGGTTCCACTGGAGCTGGGGTGGGTTCAACTGGAGCTGGGGTGGGTTCTACTGGAGCTAGGGTGGGTTCAACTGGAGCTGGGATTGGTTCCACTGGAGCTGGGGTTGGGGTTGGGGTTGGTTCCACTGGAGCTGGGGCTGGTTCTACTGGAGCTGGGGCTGTTACCTCTTGAGCCGGAGCAGGTTCCACTGGAGCCTGGGCTGGTTCCACTGGAGGTGGGATTGGATCCACTGAAGCTTGGGATGATGGGGCTCCAGAGATATCTTTCACCACTGTCTCCACAGCTTCTGTTACTGCTGCCACTGCTGATCCTACCACCTCCTCTACAGCTGCTGATGCTACCTTGGCAACTTCAGCGGTCACCTCAGCTACTGGGGCCGGGGAAGAACTCTCCACTGCAGCTTGAATGGATTCAATTCCACTAATAGCCGCTGCTGTGATCTCATCCTTCTTCTCTTTGGGGTCACTTACATCATATCCCTTCTTTTTCTTGCTCAGTTTTCCTCCCATCCTGTCTCCTAGAAACAAGTGGAATACAGTGTTCATTAAAATGTCAATTAAGAATCAAATTTTTGCAGTTATAGGCATTTCTTTCACATAACTACTAATAGCTTTGCAAAGTATTACAGTTTCTTGCCAAAGACAGTTTGGCCAAAAGACAAGGGCCATGGCATGAGAACCTGAGATCTAACGAATCCAAGGGGGTCCATAACCTTTCAGCAATCCTGGATATGGCTGAATGCCAAACACGCTGACTATTCTAGTGAAAGGCTTTTAAGATTAAGATTTGCATTCTCTATACTCTCTCAGCATGGCATTCTGTGGTGTAGTAGTAGTATAAAACTAATTTAGCTAGGCTAAATTATACAGTAGCCTACGTACGTGTGTACGTACACACATAGACACACGTGTAGTTTATATTTCATTTAGTGAATGAAGTGTTTATTTTTAACTTAACCTATAACTAATAGCTATGGTCAGTGTATTCACAGATAGACTATTGTCTTTACAAACTATAAATAATTAATTTGTCACATTTCAACATTAAGATCATTGGTTAAATTTCTGTTGTGTATAAGTGGTGAGGGTTCCCTCACTGATGACAACTGAAAGCAACTTCATTTTGGTTAGAAAATAGAGAACTGGAAGTTTTGTTATCTGATATAGACTATGAAGAGTGCAATGTCCCTGTCTGTATGCTAACCTAAGACCTAAAGATCCACACGTACTGTATTAAATTCACAACCAAATGTCTTATCTTATTTAGGTTAGGCTAACCATGTTTGGAGATTAAAATCAACCAAGTGTATAGATACACAGATGGGCACAGGTGTAACCAAACCAGGAACTGTCCATAGTGCTGCAGTAGTGCAATCAAGACCCCAGGTTGGAATAGGCTACATCATAACCAGTCAGTGTCCAACAAGCATAAAGAATGATTATATCGAGATCCAATCACACCATGTCTTTGATCACCAAGACTACAATTCAGCTGTCTTTTTTCAGTCAATGTTTTTCAGTAAATAAATCTATTTTAGTAGGTCTATAGGATATTGTATCACTAAAGGCAAAGTAGGCCTAATTACCAATGACCCAGACAGGATAAAGACCACTGTCTTATTGTGTGGTTTTGAAAAAGCATAGTAACCTTAGATTTAGCCTTAGACTTTTGTCAAGAATAGCCTCTAAATCAGAATAAATTATAGCCTACAAGTAGATCTACTGCTAATTTAAATAGCTGACAGCTCATGTGGAAGAATACGGAGACTAAACCACGATAGAAATGGTTAAAAACTGACACCAAGTTTGATGAAAACTGGTCAGATTGCCACGATTTGGTTACAGAGAAAACGTAGACCAAATAATCTGAAAGAATGGTGCGGACTAATCTAGCCTACTCACAATAGGACTCCGGTCAATGCAAGGGGGTCTCCAACCCCCATTACACTCCACCCCCCACCCCCCCACCCCCCGCTACCTCTTTTCATCTGTTCTCCTTTTTTATTCGAGAACATTACCAATCGTAGCTGTCCCAAATGCATCCAAAAATATCTACATTTTATGGCCAACTTGAACATCATAGCTATTAATTATTTACAATTATCCTAAAGTCTACTTTTTGGGGGGTAAAATATGGTTAACCTACAGCTTTCTTGAAAAATGCTTTGCAACACAATGAATTCAACCATCGTAAAAACTGTAAATATATGGCGTAGCAACGTGTAAATGCAGCATTTGGTTTGTGAAAACTACAATATGTGCCAGAGGTAGAAGTGTAGTGTAGCCAAAAGATTGGAAGAGAGAGAGAGAGAGAGAACAATGGACAGGCTGTTCTTGAATGATAAGAGCATCTTTCTTCGTTTCTTTCATTCTTTTTCGATCTTAAACTAGCTATATACTGAATCTAACAATAGAACAAAAAAAAGAACATTTTACACAAAGTAAACTAACCTGTATTTGTAAGTCGAACAGAAGGTGATACCTCCTCACTGGATCCCGTCAAAATGTGGAATATAAGTAGCCTATAGGCTACCTTGACGAGTGACAGCTGCACAGATTTCTTCCAGGTCTCTGAGGTGCAATCTGGGACTTTACTGAGGATTGCCCCTCACTGTATTCTAGACATCTGTCGCTATCACAACCTAGCCTATCCTACCAGTTCTCCGTCTGCAATCCATACCCTCCCAACCCATAACCCCTCCTCTCCCGCAGTAGCTACACGGTCAGAACAGATTGCTCTTACTATAAATGTGGCCTTATAATATAATACAATTTTATTTCAGTATATTGTGATTGATATTATCTGTTGCCTCTGCACTGCAAGCTAAATTTTTTACTTTACAGTTAGACTACAAGTAGGCTACCCATTGTAGACTATACTATACTATACTATAAGTGGGTAGTAGAGATTCTATAACATATTAGGCGTAAACATGATGTCAATTTTATTTTTCTCAAAGCTCAATAATTTTACTTGAGATTAATTACTTCAGAACTACGGTTCACCTCAGGCAGAGAGTAGCCTAGGTGTGTTCATTCATTTATGAAGTGTGTGTGTAGAGTGACCAAACATACACAGGGGAGCTCTAAAGAAAAGTCTTAAAAACGTACGTGCTCTTAAATCAATGGACTTTTTCAAAATAATAAAACATAACACCTTTAGTTCTATGCGCAGTTATGCACTTCGCAGCACATGACAGGTAGAGGTCGATTTTTTTAGAGGACAACGCCCTCTTCTGTCACAAGCGCATGATTCACAACCATTACACAATAGGCTATAGAAATGGTAAGGCCATATATTGACAACTCATTGAAACAAGAAATCATATGTGTATCTGAGACAGGCCATCTAGTGACATAATGTAGGCCTATATACTACAAAATGTTCAGTGTTTAAAAGTTCAAACAAATATTTAATATATAATAATAAATAATAATAAAAGGTTGTGTAAGATAAAAACACAAAAGTGTGTCTGCTAATATCTACAGTAGCCTACTACTACTTGCCTCTACTGTTGTCTGCTACTATTAGTCTATTTCTGCCATGCGCAACACAGTGCTGCGCATATTAAGATCTGCAAGGGGTCATTATGAAAGCATTACTGTGCAGAGGGATCCAGTTTCCCATTGTTATAGAAAAGGAAAACGCATCTTTGTGAATCATTTTGTTTTCCCCGGTAGAGACTCAACAGTCACAAAGGGGTGGGAAGGTCGAGTTTCTCATGATGCAACAGCTCTGGTATGTGTTCCTGGGGGTATATCCACAATCCGAGGGAACTAATCTACCTCACATAACTACATGGGACGGAAGGCACACAACCGTATGTTCAAATCTCTGATGACAGTAACTAGTGCCAGGCTAGCCAATGACAGAGCTTTGGGTGAAGACGTAGCCTACAGGCAGGCATAGTGGAGGTGGTGGAACATGAGCCAGGCCTATAGTCTACCAGCATAAACGTGTGGTCTGACACCAAAAAGGATGGTGGGATTTTATAGGACCAACCTGGCTTGCGTCGGATAATAAAGAATTCAGTTAATTCTAACTATGCAGATTTTAGACACAGGTTTTGGTGCATGTTTAAAGATGACTATTATTCTTCCAAACCCTCTGAAATCTAAAAAAAGATCCAACCCCTTAAATCATTTGCGGAACTATTAGAAAACTTTGTTCCAAATATGAATATGTTTACTTTCATTTTACTGTCCTACTAGAGAATGATGAAAATTGTAGGTCATTGCAACCAACATTATTCCAGACCCTGGTCTCAACTCAAATAATGTGCAGGGTGGCACAGTTGTTTAGTGTTAGCACTCTTGCATTGTCTGTGTTAAAACCTAAGATTAGATCCTCACACTATGGGGTTTTCACATTTTCTCTCATCACTGAAGAGTGATCATAATTGTCTTTGACAGGAAAAGGCCTTATGGGTGTGTTGAATATTTGATTGGAGCACCATCTAGTGGATAATTATGAAATCTTCTCCAACACTATTTGCGCCTAAAAAGAAACTCAAACAAAATGTGTAAACTAACACTAACAATGTTGTACTATCAAGGAGCTTACAATGGACCTATGCATTTAAACAATTGTACACCTAAAATTATATAGCCCAGCCAGGAAATCCTACAGCACAACTAACTATCCTTACAAAAAGGGTGTCTTGGCACTGATAAAATAATCTGTTCTTTATTTTTATATAAGGCGTTATTTTACAGTTGTCACAAAAAATAAACACAGCTAGTTTTTTGTGTTCGCTATTCGTTCGTTTATTTCAATCATACAAAATGTGTGGACGGTTACCCTTATAATAATATAGCCTATTATAAATGGGCATAGCCTTATTGCTCTATAGCCTCATAATAATATAATATAACATATATTTCTCTTCCTAAGTAGAACAAAACACTACCATCACTACTACTACTATAATCATAACAATAATAATAATAATCACCATCATACATTGTGCTGGTGGATTGAGTTTAATGAACTCAGCAGATAAATTACCTCTATTACTTTTCGTTTTCACACATAACTAATCAGCTGTCCTCATGCTCCCGGTACAGAAGTTGAATCTAACGTATCCTGTATGAAGGAGGTCCTACGGGCGCCCAAGTAGGGCCTTGCCTTTGTGGTTGTAGAAAGAGAAGATGGCTCCCGTTCTGGAGAAACAGCTCCTGGGCGCAGCCGGGGCAGGCGACAACAACAACGAAGACGAGGAAGGACAAAACCTTTGGCAAGTTGACCTATACTTTAACTCTAATATTATGGCTGACATTATTTACAAAAAGTTACACACGTTGTCGTTCAGCTTTTTTCACTGCTGTTTGCTATGTCCTAAACCTTCCCGGCTAGCAACAGCAGCGGCGACAGCAGCGGCGGCAGCAGCAGTAGACTGAAGCTGCAGCTGCTGGACACACTATCATCTCAGCTAGCGTTTGCTAAACAGACCCCTAACTAACTACATTATGACCAATATAACGTTAAACAACATGAAGGTTTCCTTGAATTAGTCTACTTAAATCAGTGTGGGACATGTGTGTGTATATACGATTTGGGTGGAGATAGCCATTCATAACATTGCCTGCTTTGCCACATTTCAAAATCAATATAGTTGGGTTATTTCCTCTGGCTAGTTTAGCAAGCACAGATAAGCTAACATGGCTACACAGTGCTAAAATAGCCAACTCGAAGCACACGACCGGCTAACGGTAACGTTACGTTAGCAAGCTAACTACCGGTAGGCTACATTTATATTTGTTAAATGCAAGTCAGCAGTAATCAAAACTGATCAAGGTTCATTATGTAAGTGTCAAGGATTATGGACATATTGCATTTATAAGAAAGGTAAGCTCTAAACGTCAATTCCAATTTCACTGTTATTTCCTGTTTTCCTGTGTTGTCGTGGACACATTTATATACTAGCTAAAGCAGTAAAATTTCTTAAACGCAAGCATATGTAATTCATTATTGTCAGGAGACAATAGTTTGACTACCAACGCTGTCAAATATATGTTGCAAAAAAATGAACATTTCGTAGGCAGTCAGTTTGCTTCTTTGCTTCTTTAAAACGCCCAGATTTCATTCGACTCTACCGCTCTCTCCTCCTATCTATCAAAACTGACTTGTTAATTTGTTCAGGTCTTCCATACTGAGTGAGGTTTCCACCCGTTCAAACTCAAAGTTGCCATCAGGAAAGAATATACTGGTATTTGGTAAGTCCTGTAACTATATAACGCAATAACATGGTTCATCAAAATTCAAATATCAAATGTAGCATTAACATTCTCTATGACTAATGTCAAGATGTTATCGTATAATCAAGTCATAATGTGATTATTGCCAAGCAGTTAGGCCACCATCTCTATTGTGTTAGCATCTGTTATGAACTGGCTACAGAAAATAAACAAGCATTCACAATATCTGTTAAAATACAGGTGAGGATGGATCAGGAAAGACCACAGTCATGGCAAAAATTCAAGGGGCAGATCACAACAAGAAGGGTAGGGGGTTGGAGTATCTGTATTTGAATGTCCATGATGAGGACCGAGATGGTGAGTGTATTATTACCAAACCAAAATATTAATAATTTTAGAGGACTGAATGATTGATTGTTTTTGTTGATTGGTCCTATCTTTTACCTTGGCAGACCTTACCCGTTGTAATGTGTGGATCCTGGATGGAGACCTGTACCACAAAGGTCTGCTTAAGTTTGCACTCACTGCTCAGTCGCTAGCCAACAGCCTGGCTGTGTTTGTTGCGGATATGTCTCGACCCTGGACCATCATGGAATCACTACAGAAGTGGGCCAGTGTTCTCCGTGACCATGTGGACAAGCTCAAAATCCCTCCTGAGGAAATGAGGGAAATGGAGCAAAAGAGTAAGTAGTGATTGACTTTATGTACTGTTTACATAATCACCATGTAGTATGAATGGAGACACAATGAAAGACCTTTTTGACACATGAAACACCGCAACATTGAAGAAAATGAAACTACACTTTTTGCATTTGATCTCTGGCATTGTATGTGCACTGTTGCTAACTATTGATCTGTTGTGGGCAGGTTAATGACACAAATCATTTTCTGAATCTCTTTTTACCTAAAGGCAGACACCCAATGAAGATGACTTTAAGGCTGCAGGAGTGTTTTATTATGTAGTAATCATATAATGATGACATTAGTTATTTGGTAGCTCAGAAAGGCATAATGTCTTCTTAACTTTAAAATGAGGTCATTTTAATAAGCATCACAAGGTCTTTGCAATGGGACTGTGTCTTTAATAAATGTCAGACTTGGCACTGACGTGCTACTCCCAGAAAAGGAAGTAGAGCTTGGTCACTCATATCCTGTTTTAATTTTAGAAATGATCATGTCCAGCTTCTCAACGGTTCTTTTGTGCTCAGACAGATCCTTGCTTTTTAAAGACATTGACTTACCCAACAGGGCTTTTACAGTATAAATGCTTGTGTGACTCTAAAAAGTCTAAATATTCAGAGATGAATTAGTATGATCATACAAGTTTTTAAAAATGCTCCTGATTCTTTATAAAAAGCCTACACAAGGTGAAATAATGTATATACTGTCTGGTGCAAAATAATCATGGGAAGCTTCTAACCAAGTGAATAAAACAACAAATTGTATCTTAGAAACTATTTTTTATATATACATTTGCCATATTTTACTGTAAAAATAATAATTGTGTTCCTAAATTATTTTATTTCTCTTAAAAAATGTAACTAGGTCACTTCATCTTTCCCCCTCTTACTTCTTAGCAAAGCATATTTTTGACCCCACTCACCCACATTAGCACGGCCAGCTGTCTAATTCAGTAGTGATCTGTCATTCAGATAATTTAGCATCTTCTGTCATGACAGTTATGTCATTAGTGCTGATAGCTTGTTTTGCTGAGTGTTTGCTTTTCTATGATAGCTTTGTATTCCAGGGAGTCTGGATAATTGTGTGAGAGAGATGTGTGGCTTTTGTCCAGCTAGTCTTGCATACTTCTTGCATCATGGTTCCCTCCCCTCTTGACAGTAGCGTCAAGGAAAGGAAGGGACGTAAACTGAGTTGGTCACAGTCCACTCAGTTGGCTGGCTGTTCGACTCCAGCTAAGCTGTGTAACTGGAGCAGACTGTCTGCCTGCTGGAGCTATCTCAGTTTACATTACAGAATTAATTTAACTTGAGATATGAAGTGGTGACTCAAATCAAGAATTCAAGGTAGTTCTAGTGTGTGTGGGAATGGTTTGTACTAGGATTATATTGTTAATTTGTGTCTGAATGGAACTGGCGTTGCTTGTGTTTTGGAGCTATACGAAAATGCTTTTTTAGGGATTCTCTTGTATCTAGGGGAAATGCACATGGAATTTTAAGTCTGATCTGAAGCATGATATAGAAACTCTCTAATTGTACACACAAATATATCACCACACAGTATATTGCCTCTAGTAGGCTATGCATACTCTGATTTTATCTGATCAGATTCTCTGGATTTGTGTAATCCTCAATCAGGGCCCCTGTACACCAAATCACACTTGGTGCTACAAGATGTAAAGTCAGGAAGTCAATCTGTATCTCTGGGTCATACCTAAATCCCCATCCCCAGACTTATAAGTAAGTAGGCCATAACTTCCTGCATGGAAGATCCCTCTACTTTCCACACCAGCAGTGGATGCCATATGTCTAACGTAATATTTGATATGTGTTTGTTTTTCCCCTTCTCAGTGGTACAGCTAGATTAGTCAGGAATTGTCATTTAAAATAATGTTTTTCCCGCTTGTGCTCTGTATGCTTAAATTCTTGTTTCTGTCCACCAGTGGTGAAGGAATTCCAGGAGTACACAGAGGCAGAGGAGGCCATCCCGTCCTCCCCACAGAGACGAGCTCCAGCGACGGGAGATGACGAGGGTGTTGTCCTGCCGCTTGGAGAAAACACACTAACGCACAACTTGGGCCTTCCAGTGCTAATAGTTTGTACAAAGGTTAGTGTTTGGACAGATACTTTACCCTGTCGCATCTTAATCAAATCATTATCAAATACCATATCCCTGTTAAGGCCGTCAGGGTCAAAACACAAGTTTGTGTTTGATGTTGTCTAGATACTTCCTGATGGAGTCTATAATCTAAGTTAACTGAGCAAACCACGCAACTACTACAGAAAGACCCAAAAAAATCAGACATAGAAAGTTAAACCTAGTCCCATCTAATGTCACACAATCCCATTAGAACATACAATGTTACTCTTGATTTTTTTTTTTTTTTCTTCTCCTTGCTACCCCCGGCACTAAACACATGAACTGAACTGGACACTGTGACCCTGTGACCCTGTACTGTGAAATTAACCAAACCGTGAGGTTTGTGATGAACCATGACACCCCTAATCTCTACAGGGGGGTGGGGATAGGTTAGAATGATTGTGTTGCTGGTAATGATTATTCCAGTCAAGTGTCTTCTAATTTCTTTACTAAGCTTCTGTTACACAATTGTCTATACATCATACTGTGTCCTTTACCATATTTTCTCAACGAGTTTGCGGTCAAAACATCTATCTGCCTTTCTTTCCCCTCTGTCAATACCCAGTCTTATGTTGTCTCCTTTTTCATAGTCTGCCTTTGCCTGTGAGGCAGCGTCCTCTCTCTGATCAAAGGCCTGCATTATCCTTCTCAGTGAACCCTGTAGGCAAAAGCTAGTGCTGAAGAACACAGTGTTGCCATCAGCCGAGCTTCACATGCTAGCTGTGGCTGGGAAATGGTGAATGTGCCCTTTTCATTTTCCCTTTGCCTCTGTCCAGAGCTAGAAACCAAATATTCACTCTTACTCATATTGAGTAAAGAAATGGATGGAGTAGAATTCATTAGTTAAAAACCAGTTTGTTGGGGGAAGTGCGACTTGGCTACAGAATGGTGTGGAATGTTGTGGTTGCGGAACCTATGTTCCCCAGTTGAACTTCCATTAAGAATATGCAGATAACTCAAATTACATATAAAATCAAAGTCATAGTTATGTTCCAGAAATGAATTTGGCATAGGCTGTAATTGTTTAGGTTCATAATGTTTATTCAGAGTATGTCTTTTGACATTTGAGATGACAGTAATAACTTCCAGTATATTTTCGATTAAATGCGAGGCTCGTGCATCTTTAACCCAGCTGTGCTGTGTGAGAGCCATGTTTCATTTAAGGAAGTGGATGGTTGACGCTATCTAAATCATGCTCGGCTGTCTTCTCTCCCCACCTAGTGGTCATTATGTAGAGGTGCAGCTGTGTGAGTGACCGGGTGGGGCCCTGCTGCCTGTTGAGATTTACTGCTCCATGTTTGTCTCAAGGGACAGAGGGAGTGGTCACAGAGAAGGGCATCAGTGGACTAATAAATGAAATGAAATGGACTTGAAGTGATTCCAAGAGGAGCAATGTTAACTTGAGCTCTCGCTAATCCTCTTCATATCCCCCAGGAAAACACAGGCTTTAGTTTCTGTGTCGGCTGGTTACCTCATTCTCCCTCCCTGTTCCTCAGTGTGACGCAGTCAGCGTGTTGGAGAAGGAGCATGACTATAGAGAGGAGCACTTCGACTTCATCCAGTCCCATATCAGGCGGTTCTCTTTACAGTGTATCCTTTATTCTAATGCACTATGGTTATTAACCCCTGTGTTCAAGGCCCAGAGCCCCTAGCGGGGGGGGGGGGGGGGGGGGGGGGGGGGGGGGGGGGGGGGGGGGGGGGGGGGGGGGGGGGGGGGGGGGGGGG
>JAOEHI010051091.1:0-19437 GCA_025447815.1 Percopsis transmontana | reverse complement strand
ACCTGGGAAGACGTGTGTGCAATAAAACCCGTGGAAGTAAGCCAGTACCGTGTGGACAGTCGTGTGTGTGTGCCACAGTGAGTTTTGGAAGTTTTCTTTCCATTAGAGTAAAAGAAGACATGGAAGCAAAATAGACCAAAATCTCAGTTATGGTGTGTGTGTGTGTAATTATAATAGCAATAATTATAATAATAATGTATTTGATAAATACATGAATGTATTCAGGCAATTCATCATTGCTTGGCTGTGTAAATCTGAATGTTATCTTGCTTGTGAAACAAAAAATAATTTTAATCATGCCTGAAGCACAGTGCCAAAAGAAAGGATACAAAAACTGAAGGATAAAGACAACCAGGAAACAACCAAGAGCAGCAAATCGTTAAATGCATGGTTAAAACCAAGTTACACCTGAGAGAGCAGTAGATATCTCATCAACTGAAAGACAGTAGGAGGCTTTAGAGGCAACACCTGATACAGATGACAAAGATGATCAGGAAATCACTGTCAGTGTTGAGGAGGAAGAGGCCACAGGAGGGGAAATGGTGGATAAAGTTGAATTTGAGGAAGCAATAGAAGACGATGAGGTTAAGGAAACTGTGAGGCCATATCAAAAGTTGCATCCTTAAAGTCTGTCACGATCGGCGTGCACATGCTCGTGCACGCTACGTGCCTCCCGTCTTGGCTGCCTACCTGCCGGGGATTAGCCCTGCACAGGTGCATGTAGTTTGTTAATTATTGTGTCTATTTAAGTTTTCCTCACAGCACTCGGTTCTGTGAGTCATTGTTTGCTGTTACTTTCCCTGTTGTGTGTCTCAAGTAAAGCATTAAAAGTACGTTCTGTACGCACTTTGTAAAACACATCAATACACACACCCACCCCTATATAAACCAATGTATGAAGGAAAGTTCTTTGTTCTTCCATGCTTATTTCTGTGTTGAGCCCAAAATGCATTTTGATTAAAGAAAACTGCTGATCCATGATATTGGTTGTGTCTTTTGAATTGGAATTTATCTAACAAGCTACTATGTAACGGACTTCCGGAGGATTTGAGACTTGCACCAACACTTACTACCTTTAAATCTAGTCTGAAGAAGTTTATGTTCACTAGTGCCTTCTACTAATCTGAAAACCTTGCACTTTTATTTTTTAAATTTAGATTTTATAATTTAATGTCTTTTTCATTTGAATGCTTGTTCTTGCTCTTTTATTTTTTTTAGATGTCTATTTGTGCATTGTTTTTAAATTCTGTTTTATTGTATGACGTTTTTAATGTAAAGGCATGTGCCTTGCCTTGCTGTTCATCACGCACCAGTAAGCCTTGTGTGCCCAAAACTCAGTTTGTGGTTTTACCCTCCTTGGACCACTGTGGGTAGGTACACACCAGCTGACTGAGAGACCCCACAAGCCTTGCAGTTTGGGAGATGCTCTGACCCAGTCGTCTGGCCGTGACCATTTGGCCATGTCAAAGTGGCTCAATTCTTTACACCTCCCCATTTCTCCCCAATCCAACACGTTGACTATGAGAACAGACTTACCGCCTAATATATCTCAGACCTTGACATATGCCGTTTTTATGAGACAATCAACGTTATTAGTTTCATCGGTGAGTGGTCATAATGTTTTGGCTCATCTGTATATGTTGCACGTGTTAGTGTGCAACACGGGACAATGTTAAGGCATCTCCAGAGGTATAAAGAGTACTGTAATATCCTACTCAAGTAGAAGTACTGTTACTTTAACAAAAATTTACTTAAGTAGAAGTAAAATGAAGTTAAAAAAACTACTTAAGTAAAAAGTAGTAACATTCCCTAATGTTGTTACAAGTGATTTTAAATGCCATACAAATATTTTTTGTATTATGAACTTCAATACTGAATTTATTATAGGCAATACAAAAGTAGCCAATGTATTATTGGCAAGCCAAAGACCTGATGTTCTAATAACATTTTCCAGTTTCAAAAATGTAAAACAAATGACAAAGTGCCTGGACTGTGCAAGAAGTAGCCTATCTTCACAATAAAACAAAACAGCACTCTTGCTTTTAAGCTACTATTTCATAAAATAAACAAGGGCAAAAAAATGTACAGACACTAACATGACTTAAAGAACACCTATTTCCCTTTTTGAACTTGCAGTTAAAGTGAACCAAGTCTATGCTGGTAGCCTACGTTTTGCCATGATGTCCAGCAAAGTCCAAAGTCCAGTCCAAAGCTGAAAATACGCTGAATAGCGGCAGATGCAGGCAGGACTGTGTTCAGTTTGATGGACAACTTCTTTATACATGGAAAAGAATGAAGTCCATCATGTTTGACACAGAGACAAGATACCCAATCAAAAAATATCTAGGCCTATGTTGCCAAAAAAGCTAATTTTCCATTGATGGCCGTTACAAATCACACGCCTCTAAAACTATTATAAACGTACCTTGAACGCCGCGCTCATGAAAAACGCTTCGTTATATTATGAAATGTTAGTGGGTTTGACTTTAGATAATGGCAGATGATGTCACTTAGAGGCCTGGAAAGCTCGATGTGCGAGTTCGTGGTGGACAGTCACAGTGGACGCGCGCTAGGAACAGAAGGAACTAATGCGCATGCTCAGAACCAGAACACGCGGAAGCCAGACGGAAGTCGGGAGAAGCATTCGGGTCGTATGCGCATTTGAGCACTTTGCGATTAAATGAATGGCCGTATCCAGTTCTTATAATACATCCTTGGTCGAGCCCTGTCAACTGATATCTATCTATCTATATCTATAAAGAGCTGTGAGTCGAGTAAGTTGTAGGTTGCAATGGATTGATATTTTTGAAGCAAGGTAACGTTACTGCAAGCAGCTACAGTACAGTCGTGACGTCCCATTTCTCGGTATTTCTCGGTTTGGTGTTGTGTAAAGTTTCTGGTCTTTGACAATGAATAGACTGTTAAACAGGCTGGTCAACCGTCTGCTGCTTAGCGGACTGTCCATTCGTGTGATGGCCGGGAAGGCAGAAGTCCACACTTACGTCCGCAGGAGGCTGGTGCGTACCAAAGTCAGGCACAGCTAACTAGGCCTATGTCAAAACTCGCTGCTGTCAGAACAGCTCTGCTGCCTGAGTGTCTGCGGTCACTGCCCATCTTTAGCAGGAGACACAAGACCTGCCTCAAGGCACTTTCAACATAGTATCTAGCTCTATTGACTGCCGATGTCACTGTTGTAATAGAATGCTTTTACTTATAATATCTGGTGTAGGCCTATGGCCGTTTCAGTACAGAACATGTTGAACTCGCTGTGTGGATAAAAGCATCTGCCTTAACAAAATTTAAAAAGGATTTACAATATAATATACATAAAATATTCTAGGGGTTAATTTTTTTAAATAAACAGTTTTTTTACCCCTTTTCTATTTGAAATATTTGTGTTTTTAATAAACATAAATAAGTCTACGTTTTATGTATTTTAATATGTATCTATAATGCATGTTTAATACAATGCCAAAAAAGCATTATTAGATTATAATGATGTCAATGGTTGAATGTCAGCATGTATTTAGAGTCTACAATAAACAGCAGACCATTCTATTCAAATGTAATCGCGTTTTAAACAGAGCAGCTTTCCCTGTTACCATAGCTAACAGACAAAAAACTGATTGTTCATGTGTTCACACAAACATCCATTGTAATTGTCCAATTTGGACTTCTGCACACTTTTTTAATGTGCTTTGTCTTTCTTATGATGAGAGTAGCTACAAACTAAAACAGTGATGATAAGATGTTTGTGGTTTTCTTGTAGGTGGTTGGTTTGGGAAACCCGGGAATGACCGGTACCAGGCACAGTATTGGCATGGCTGTGCTTGGAGCGTTCGCTGCCCAGCTTGGTGTGGCGGGACGTTGGCTTGGTGACAAGCATGTGTTGGGTGAGGTCATCATAGCCGAGGTCCAGGAAACACAAGTGGTTCTGCTCCGTCCAAAACTGCTCATGAACATCAATGGTGTGTCTGTGGCCAAAACTGGTGTGTTATTGTTGTGTTCTTCAGAGCACTTTTTGTGACCATTTTTGTTACTGACTGTATGACTAATGACAATGGAGCTCTATTGTTTCTTGGTATGCACTAGATGCTGTAGACAATGCTTGTCAGTAGGAGAAAAACATTATAGGGTTCGCTCTTTTCATAGGTTAGGTTGAACTTTATAGTAAGAAAATTTAAGGAATTGCATCTCTTTGGTGGGTAGCTGCGGATCATGAAAACTAAATCTAAATCAAGCGTTATGCCTCCTGCTCTTTAGCTGGTAAATATAACATCAAGCCAGAGGACATCTTGCTGGTCCACGATGACTTGGACAAACCTCTGGGGAAGATCGCCATCAAACAGGGAGGGAGCGCCAGGTCAGATTATGTAGAATCCCAACGGAAAAAAGGAAATCGATTTTCAGTGTAAAATACTGCTTCAGAATTGTACCATGTTTTTACAGTATAAAGTAAAAAATGTAGAAGCAGATGCTTCTAGTTTTTAAGAGCAGGTGGTGTTACAGTAAGTACAAGTATTTAGGAGCAAGTATTTTACTTACTTTTCACCAATTCACAGAGGTCATAACGGAGTGCGTTCCTGTGTTGACTGTCTTCAGACAGACGTAAGTCACCTTCGTTACTGCACTGCAATTGGTATACTGCGTTAGATTGTTTCTCATGTTTCTTTCTTACTTATTACTTATTATACTTATTATACTTTCTTACTTATTTTGGGATTTGCCTTTCAGAAAGAAATTAGAAGTTCTGCAGTAGAAGTACTAACCATACTACTATACATCTGTATAAGGTGACGTGATCAGGTGTCTGTCTCCAGGTTATGTCCAGATTGCGCATCGGGATCGGACGCCCATCGGGGACGACACCTGTTGACTGCTATGTCCTAGGTCGCTTTTCCCAGGAGGAGCAGAAGATTCTGGGTTCTGTGGTGGATAGCAGCATGGAGCTGCTCCTCTCCCAGCTAACTGGACAACAGGCACAGTCTCCATTATTACCAGCAGGGGGCAGACAGACAGCTCAGAAAAGGAAAAGCAGGGAGCTTTCTGCTTCTCCAGCCAAAGAGTCCAGCTCTGGACCAACCTGAAGCTATTAAAACAGATTCAGACTGCTGAACTGCATTGTGGGAAAATATTAAGACATAGAAACTGATCAAACCTACAAACTAGGATTGAGCCGTGCCTTTAATGAGCACGGTATAATCTGAGTAAAATGTGTCAATATCCTTACTTGTGATGAAGGAAAATCCTCATTGGGTAGTTGTGTCCACATCGTTCTGTGATAGGCCAGCCACACACAGAGCACACAACACAATCTTGCCATCGTCACAGCCACTCTGTCCACAAAGATCAACAGCTCGCGACTCTCACTGCCTCTACACCGGTTAGGTTTTCTTATTTCTTCCATCGGCTTGCTCCTACCTCGGATTGTAAAATATTTAAAGTCAGCCCAGTTACATGGAGAACTTGGCTCCTACTGGACACATTGCTTTGACAAGAATACAGTCGCATGTCTAAATGCATATTTCCATGTTGGATCAGCTACATGGGCTGTTTGGATAAATCACCCAGGTTCACACGGTCAGTTCATTTAGAACTAGAGTGCACTCAGTTGAGTGCAGCTCTCCCTCCAGTCCTACCTCCCTCTCCCCTCAATAAATATCCCCTCAATATAATGCCAAATGAAAGGTAAGGACAACTTGCGTTTCGCTCGTGCATACTTCTGAGGTGGAAAGGACAAAGAAAAACAGAACATAAACAAATGTCCTGTTGCTAGGCAACCAACACAGAAAGGGAGGGGGTAGCAGTTTGAGACATGCAGCAAGTGTATAAGTGCTAGGTGATTCCCCTCTAGGTAGATCAGTGGATTATAAAATTAAATAAATATTTTTTTTTATATTATAAAAATATTTAAGCTCAATTCTGAGGCTGTTCTGTAAATATTTTTCTAATAAACAGTAAATATAGCAACTTCTGCTCAACTAATCTATGTCAGGCTTGAAATACCAACATCTGACTAGGCCCGCTTACTTCCGGTTTAAGCACCGTCCTTTTTGAGAACAGATACGGATACAGATAATTTAGTTGGTTGAACAGATACTGATACAGATAATGGTATACTCGCTCATACCTACTGCAAACTCTTCTACTTCATTATAGTGCCAGGCAATGAAGCTGAAAATTGCAAGAAAGGCCTGAAAACAATTTTAATACTCGCAGACGCTTTTATCCAAAGCGACTTACAATTACATGGTGCTATTACATAGAGCAGATATGGGTGAGGCATCTTGCTCAAGGATGCTTACAGGTAGGCCAACTCATGTATGACTGTTTTCTCTGCTTTGAAATGTGGTTCTATCATGCCTTACTAATACACTACTGTACCTCTCAAACATTAAAATAAAAAAAATTTGACCTATACTATATTTATGTTAATTGATAAGGTTGTACCTGAACTAGGGATCTCAATATCACTTTATTTATTATTGTAGAAAGTGTTTTAAGTTTGTTCTTTTCCAATGCAAAATACACACATTTATACAAAAGAACATGTTCAGAGCTATGACAGATTGACTTTAAACTCCTGGGTTACCAAGATAACCGGCAAACGGCAGTACAATGCATAAAATAAAAATAGATAACAGGCAGTAGCAGACTTGAGATGTAGATGAATGATGAGTGAGTATAGTTGAGTGGCTTGCAGAGCAGGTGTGAAAATCTGTTTCTCCAGGTCAAAGGCCAACTGTATCTTCTTCTACTGAAGGTCTGCCTTTGTCTCTTCCTCAGATCTTTGTTTTGTTTTAGACAAAACATCTTGATTTCCCTTCTTGGTCACAATAACTATACACATTTCATCCATTTGGTATCTTTAATGAGCCCCTCAGAATCAACAACCAGAATCAACAACCAACCCAGAAATGAGCAGATCGTAGTGTGGACGGAGGCCAAGGGCTGAAAGCTTCACAAAAGGGAGTTTCAGAAGATCGGGTGGGAATAAAGGAGGCCAAACATTTTTAAGATGGTTTGTTTGGGCCTTTTGCCCCATCGTAGCTCAGATTCACAATAGTGTCAGGGACAACACACTTGTGGACACGGACATGGGGTGTGGGGGTAGGTGGGGGTCTTTCTCTGCCGCGATCTGTTGAGACTCATCAGGACACTTTTCCTGCTTTAGATTTCCCTTTGCTGGCTGCTTCAATGCCTCTCTGAAGGGGTCATAGGTCAGGGCAGGGCTGCACACCCGCTCTCATGGATGATAAGAGGCTCTAAATGTATTCAGGAATGCCCCTCCCCCCACTCTGTGTCCACAGCACCAGTAGTGGGTCTTCCCCTAAGCCTACAGATGTGCTAACATGAACACACATAGTTTACCTCAAACAGGTAAACTATTTACAATAGGGCCCCCATAATATGAAAAAAGGACAATTTTGTATGCTTATGCTAGAAGAAGTAAGTAGACTGTCCTTTAAAGGCTGGTACTCCTGTGTGTGGATTTCGCACACAGCAAACTGTATTATATTTACTTTTACCATAAATCATTTATATTTATATATTAATTTGTCGGTCTATATTTAATAGGTAAACACAAGGTCCCTTAGAACTATTAGGTAGGCCTATGCCTAACTTCATATTTCATCTTTTGTTGACAGTTGCTGACATATGTTAACAGTATACAGTAGGCTACACAGGCCCTATTTGGAATAGGGCGTGATATACAGTACATTATTTTCATAGGGCTATTGACAATAATAGTGCAATTGGCCTACGTGTGTGCGTGTAAAAAGTCTCTTTAACCAACAAATGGTAGCCTACCAGTTAAAGATGCGGGTGCGAGTGTGTAGAAGGAAGACGTCATTTCTCGGTGCCAACACGATGAGACCCGTGGTAAATCGCGTCGTTGTGTCTTTAAGAGGTTTTGCTGCTCGGTGATTCGCAGCTGTGCTGATGCTCAAAGACCACGGTCCACATTCACGACCTCTCGCGCACAATGGCCATTTATCACCCTGCGTGCTCTTATTCAAATTCAGTAGCTACCAAGCCAGGACCGGGCTCGGTGATGCCGGTGTTAGCGGAGGAGGATAGACCGGGGGACAGAGGACACCGTGCCAGTCCTACCGTGGGGTTGTGGACTACAGTGGGTTTTAACGGGAATATATGGAGAAGGTGCATCAGTGGTTTCAACGTTATTATACCGTTTACCTTCAGGTCTGCATGTGGCCTCTGCGTAGCCTACACGAAATGTAGGTTACTCCTGCAGCAGGTCTGCACGAAGACAACCGAGGGTCCCACATGGTCTCAAAACAAAATCTTTCGGATCCTCTAGGACGTGCACGGGACCACGTTATAGAAATATGTGGATGCTCCAAACTCACACTGTCAACATTTTCAGTAATAAGGGAATGTGAGTTTGTATCATGTAGGCCTAGCCTACATTTACATTCTACTCTTATTTGCAAAAAATATGCCTAATTCTAAATAACATATTTATTTAAGTCACCAAATGGATGTCTATATTGCTCTATTGCTGCGTGGGGATATTAATCGAATTACAATCGACAATTGTTGTTATTAGGCTATTGTGTAGTCTTATTCAGACCAGTAGAGTTCCTACCATATCTATTTTTTTAAATAGGCTTCTGGAGTTCATAATAACATCATATTTTTCAGAACACAAGGCCTGTTCGTTGTGAAAGACTAGGCTAGTTGTGAAAAAAGTTATTTAAGAAAATATTAAATAAACAGTTCAGCAATTTTCAGTTTTATTAAACTACTGGGTCACGTTTGCAGTTTGAGCTCTCGCAGCTGATTGTCCAAACGCAATTCTTGTGAAATTTCAAACCCAAGCCGAGAATTGTGCCTGGACATCTGTTGCTGGACGCTCCTTAACATCTTTAGATAGCCTGCTATGTATGCCCATTTATAGTTAAACTCCAGTCATCTTTGGATATTAAACCATCGAATAATTGTAGCTACCATTATGTTGGTAATTAAGCAAAGCGAGTTTGAGTTTGGGCCTATTAAAAACGGCCTGGTTTCAGAAGTTACAACAATCACTTTGAGCTATTTAGCTTTATTTTGACTTCAAAGAAAATACTAATAATTAGCTATATTACAAACTGGGAAATCTTTTTTTGTTACTTTTATGAAGTGAGACAATTAATTCCTATAGGCCTACCAAGCGCCGGGATGGGGTTATTGTTTGCTCTCTTGGGCTTTTGTCTGCGGCTTTTGTGCCGATTCGGGGTTATCATTTGCACAATTCTTAAGGAATGTATCATTTTAAATAGCCCCGCCCTTTTCAACCCCTTCATCCTTTAAGAAAGGATGGCTTTAGCCTACAAGTCAATAAAGACGGAATTCGTTTGCATCAATAAAGACTTATCTTCACAATAACCATTTTGTTCGCTATTTCATATATTCTTTTTCTTGTTTTGTATTTTATCTTCGGAAAATATAGGCCACGTTTATTCCAACAAATTATATTATATTATATTTTATATATTTTATAAAATATTCTTTTTAATTTATTTTTGTATCAATGTAGTTCAAACTTCGATTTCAGCTAGTCTTGTTTTGTCATATTACTGTATTTATCCACCAAAAATTATTTTTGTTTTGTATTTAGTAATTTTATTCCATCAAGTAATTATTGCCTTAATGTTCAAAATTTCTGGTTCATACCTACACTGTCGATTTGTATAGTAGCAATCATCACATGAGAAAATAAGCAATTATTTAGTTTTAAATGTCTTAATATCGAATTTTGTCACGGAGCTTGTGGGAAATATTTGCTTTGCTGGGTTTATGTCACCCTGCCACAAGGACCTCTAGGAGATTTAGACCTACTGTAGGAATCTGGGCAATTATAAAATCTGAGTAAAGATGACCATTCGTTAGTGGGTCTCCTGCCTAGCCTGGTAGCATGTGATTGGATTAAACCCAAATTATGCTTAATGTAGTAATTTATTTTTATTACCATCCAAAGGTAAAATAAAATAAAGAAATGCATACATAATGCACACATTCATTTATTTTCATTTAGAAAAATAAAAATAAAATTCTTACTGCATATAGACACTTTGTACACTCGGGTGTTAAAATATATCAAAATATAGACTCACATATCTGAAATTACTCACGAGTTGCAAAATAATTTAGGTTAAAAACATTTTTAGACAGGGTATTTCCATATACATGCATACTATCTGAGCAGATTAGAGTTTTGTCTCCAATAGTCTTGAAATGTCTTGATTATACAAATCCAAGACACATGATTAAACAAACACCCCCGTGTCTGCTACAACTGTTTTCTTCTGCACTCTGCCCATGGCCAATATAGATCAAATGTGATTTTCTTTTTTGACTCTCTAAACTGGGTCCATTCATTTCTGTGTTACATCAACACATACAATATGTGCCTGTTGACAGCAGGTGATTATCTGCACCCAAGTGTTAACTATTTTGACCTTCACAAATGTACATGTACATAAACCCATTTACGGTGAGTAAAGATTGTGTTGCAGAACAGTTTAAGAAATTAATATTGTTAGTATTGTATAAGTACATTATTAGTGTAACGCTAGTTTATCTAAGTTTTATTTTACTTACCATAACAGAAACACACCCGCTACAGGGAATACATAATTCCACACCACTCAAAATACTTAATTCAAATGTCAATACACTTTTCAGCTTCAAATTATTCAGGTACTTCCATTATGGAGTTCATTGTGTATGGAAGTATTTGTACATATTTGCCCATAGGAATGAATGGAGAATGTTCAGATCATATGTCTTCAACTTTTTATTAACTTCTTATTCACATACTTCATAGTACTTTGTAGTACTTCGTGGTACTTTCTAGTATTGTCCTAAAATCTTCATTAGTACTTTATGCTTTCTAGCTCTTTATAGATTGCCCTTAATTTTCAGTACATCCTATAGCTCTTCATAACACTTCCTAGTACTCATGGCTGGACTGGGACAAAAAATGGGCCCTAGAACTTTTGGCCCAGACAGCCCACCACAATCGGTCATAAACTACCCACCAGTCCACCATGTTTGCACAGGAACAGTTTATGTATATTGTACAGCCTACATCTTTATCAAGGAAACCGTTAGCCTAACTTTTATATTATGATGATATCATATTATGATGATACGATATGATGATATAGGCGACAGCATTAGGAATGCTATCTACAAAAACAATGTCAAAAGCTAATGATGCACTATTTGACATTGACAGTGACCACCAGCAGTAGGTGACGGTCTCACTTTATGATAGCAATAAGATTATGTTATGATTATGTTCTTATCTTATTATCATCGACATTAAATAAATTAATCATCATCATCGTCATCATGGCATGGCACATACACTACCTTCCTGCTCCCTCCCTGACTCCCTGTTAATCATGAAGCTATTCCATGCTTATATCTTACCGCTTAGAAAATGATCGGGCCGCAGTCCCTTTTTATATATTTTTTTATTAAAAATTTAACTCGGCCCAAAGGTGCGTCGGACCACCAAGAAAATGCTCGGTATGCCAGATTGCCAGTCCACATGCTTAGTACTTCATATTACTTTATAAAATATTTCAATTTACTTTAAATTATTTTCAACTTTTTAACTTTTCTCCACTGCACTCAAATGAACAGTCTTCAGCTCTCTCTTCATTTTGAGGATGAGCAACTGGAACAAAAGGTGCTTTTCCGCAGGAACTCGTGGGCTGTTTTAGGGGGACCGGAACCTTTAGGTGGTGTTCCACTGCAGGAACCAACCCTGTGGTGTTGTGTACATTTTGTTTGTGTGCGTTTTGTTCTTCGTGAACTCATAACTATGGGTCATAACTATGGGTGTTTGTGTCATTCGTTCATTTGTCACGTGACAGCTGTATTGGCTCAGCCACAGGGCTGTACACTAAGCACAGGAAACAGAAATGATTAGCAATTCAACTGTATGATCATTTTGGTAGTTTGTGCAGATGTTGAATTGTATTGCGTTGTACTGATACGTTTGATACGTTTGATACGTTTCTATTATTTTGGACATCTCATTAAATAAATAAACACCTTTGTGTTTAATTTAATACAGTTTAACAGCACCAATGTTTTGGAAGTATAATTCTTGTGAAAACATTTACACTTAAGAGGATATTGATGGCAAACTGTTATCAACCAGCATCTCAACGGAGATGCTGGTTGATATTAGGAGTCCCTATCCTGCCATGGTAAGAAGGCTTGGTTGTTGAATTTGCTTCTTATGGTTGTGGTGGGGTGCACATATCAAGTTATCTAATTATCTTAAAACTAGTAAACTAGGTGGCTGTACTTTGACTACAAAAGGCCTAACATAACCTTGAGGTCAGTGTTTAAAAATAAAAACCTTAATATTCTCAAAGATAGTGCTGATTGGATTGAAATTTTTTGCCCTTGCTGATCGTACCTGTGTTCTGTCAGATGGGCGCGCAGTTGGACCCTTTCCTTACGGCTATGCTAGTAGACTGGGTCAGACGATCTGACGATCAAGCTTGAGGAAAAGTCCAACAGAAGGACAGCCTCGCACTTTAGCTCGTTAGTCCGGCGAACCACCAGTATGCCTGACTCAAAAACCCTCTCCTCCACATAGTCCTCGATTAGAAAGTGCTCGCTACAAATCCTAGCATCACGGCTAACTGAAGGATTCTCTAGTTTCAGTGCAGCTAGACGCTTATGAGGCAAAGTATGAAAGTGGACAATCTTTCTTTGGTTTTTGACTATAAAATGTTAAGTGCCTCTCCTTGCATGGCTTTTTAGTTTGGCTTTCCTTATTTTCCATTGAGTCATTGATTGTCCGTGCTGTCACTAGTTAGCTAGGACTTCCAAGCCAACCAACCTGATGACGTCACATTCTATGCCAGGACAAGATGGCTCTACACATGTTGTAACTTAAATTACTTTTTTATTTTTAATCCAGTTTCCTGACAGTGTAAAACCTGTGTTTAGAGTGGGACTCAATCTTCCAAAATAGGTGTTTAATTTCCACTTTAATCTCTTTATAAGAATGTCCAAATAAACTACAACAAACATCATACACTTTTCGGTTGCAAGTTTTACAAAATTTGCACAGTTCTCTGGAGTGGGTAAATCTAAATACAAAAGAAAGCTAAATTGCAGAAAGAGCTGTGACCTAAGAGACAGCCATAACCTAAGAGACAGCCATATTACAGATGTGGCAGCTCATGTTGGCTACCATAGAGAATGCTATGCATTAGGCCTATGCCAACAAAATAAATATTAAAAGGGGAGTTTGCCAGTCCCCGGCCAGATCCCCATTCCTCCAGGTCCCCAGAGGTCCTAGTTCTGGGGATCACGGCTGGCCTACAGGGGTAGACGATCCACAGCACCATTCCAGTCTGCCAAGCCCTTCTTCACCTACGCCTCTGAATATCCTGTCCCAGGGTGGGAGAGTGGGGCTCCGCATCTGACTGGGATTCCGAGGGAGAGTGGGGCCCCGAGTCTGACTGGGATTCCGAGACAGAAGGGGTCTCGGAGGGGCGGGACCCTCGACACTGGGCCTTCAGTGTTACCACAAGTAACACAAAAGTTGCTGTATGCACTCAGAACCGGTGTGCAATGCACAAATGAATGGCACATTCAGTTAAGCTACCCTCACACACATGCGCAGTGCATAGGCTACAACCTGATCTGCATATTTGTCTGATCTGTGTACTGTTACTGTAGCAACACTGTAATAGGTTTATCAAAATGCTTGTAAAAGGTCTACAGTAGGTTGCCACAAATACAGACCAACCTTGCCTCTACATCCGACAAACCATGCTCTCACCAAACAGACCAAGCAGCACTAGCTGTAACAGTATGTTTTTGGAGTGGCAAGAGTAAGCGCGAGCCAGAGGGCAGACGTGGAAGCAGTGAAACACATAAAGCGTATTTTAATAACAAATTGAACACAATGGACAATTACGCAAAATAATGATGAGAACTTATATAGTGTCCATAATAAAGAAAAGAGGCGCACCTGTGTGGGGCAAATCCCCACAGGCGACGAGCCCCCTCGTGTGAGGCGAAAATGGTGGAAGCCTCCAGGTGCTCTACATGGCTGCCAGGCTGTGGGCCCCCCAGGACAGGTTGGCGTCACTGGACAGGTTGGCGTCGCTGGACAGCGGCGTCCCTCGGAGGCTGGCCGGCAGCGCCTCCTGCGCACAGGCCAGCAGAGCTCTTTTGACGCTGGGCGGTGACACATCAGGGGCGCTAACCGGTGGGACCAGGATGCCACTGGATGGCGAAAGTCCCAGGGCGCAGACCGGCACCTCCATCCTGGCGCAAAGCTATGGAGCCATCTGGGTGCCTTCCAGCAACGCCGTCCTGGTTCGTAGCGTCAACACCTCCACTGGGCTGCCTAGCAGACCTTCCTTGGTGCGGGGGAGCTGGTGACTGGTGGAGTGTGATCCCACAGCGGCATCACCGCACCGGCCGGCTGAACGACCACCTAGGGGAGGCAGCCGGGGCAAGAATGGTGGAGTTCGTAGGAGGCCTAAATGACGCCAGGCAGCCCAGGCAACCCAGGCAGCCTAGGCAGACGTGGAAGCGGTGAAATGCATAAAGTGTATTTTAATAACTCAACAAATTGAACACAGCACCTAGTGCTGTTGGAGAACTTATATAGTGTCCATAATCAACAAAAGAGGCGCACCTGTGTGGGGCTAATCCAGGAGTAGAATGCTCATAAAGTCAGTGGGAAACTAATGTGGTCTTGGTTGTTATTGATTGGGTGAATGAAGTTCAAAACTACTGGCTATGTAAATTATCAGGCGGAGCTCATTTTACTATAAGGAATTTGGCAAATTTTTTACGGTGTTTTGGTGGCACTAGAACGCCATTAAATATGCGCATTCTATTCACCAAACGCATGTTAAGGCATATTTTACGGCGTTTTGCAGACATTAAAGACATCTGGTAGTAATACATGCGCAGTTTGTGGCGAATTCTTTTAAAAAGAAAATATGCATTTGAATATGAAAATTAAGTACTATAGTACTTTGCCTAATCAATTTATGAAATTATAAAATTTCATAAAAATATGATCGACTTTAGACTGCAAACAAAAAGAAACGTGTTCAGAAAAAATTACAGTATGGCGGCTCAATATTTCCGCCTTGAACGTAATGTTACCGTAATGTTATTTGGCTGGCCTGGACCACAATCACTACATCCACAGACCAGCAAAGATAAAATATGATGGCTCAAACAGTAGCCTATGTTGTATTATAAGTAGGCCTACTCTTGTATTTTAGTCAATAAACTTATAGATCCTGAGTCAAGGCAGATCCAATAGTATGAGATATACAGTTACATAATTTTGTTTTTGAAACGAGAACATAATGCATGGAAATTGCACTACTATGCAATTTAAGGTACATTTCACTAAACCTCTGAACAGTTTCATCCTTCGTGCATATATGTTGTTTATGATAATTATATAATGTACATATCTTATAGGTTATAATATTTCTAATGTTATATATTTTACAATACAATACACCAATAAAGTGTCAAACCACATTTGGTTGTCATCATTTGTGCAGCATGTAAAGAGATAATAAATGTAATGTAAATGTAATAGTTTGCTTGTTTATGCTGTAAGTGTAAGGAAAAGGCATTTATCATTTTCAAGATTTGATTCAAACAAGTTAGAACAGGAGGGCCCGGAGAAGGAGTTGATGTGATTGTTCCAAGCACAGTCCTCGAATTTTGGCCTGTAAAGAAATAGATTAAACATGATTAGATATTTTTATTGAACAGAGAATATTGTGTGTCCAAGGTACATGCCAGGTCAACATACTGTACATACAAAGAGAAGCCACTGACCATCATATCCACAGATGAACACAAAGACTTGTAGTTATTGGTGGTGTTGATGCTCTCATCGTGGAAGCTGTATTAATCATAACATATTATAACAAAAATAACATGCAAAACATGTTATAATATGTTATGAGTAATACAAAATTCACGTTTGTCAATTATGGAGGACCAAAACTGCCAATATAATTAATAAATCACTCCACAAATACATAAATTAAATAATAAAGAAAGAAATATATGAATAAATACTTGAATAAATGTGCAGGTTCATTTGAAAATGAATACATATCCACAGAAATAGAAAGAATTGATTAATAAAAAAGTTGTTGTTTTTTACAAATTATTTTTTTGTTCAATATCAAATTTAATTATTTCACCTTTTATTCTTTTCTGTTAACATTTATTTAAGTTTTTAGTTATTATCCTATTTATTTATTTATTTCCTTATTTATTAATTTCTCTATTTATTTCTGTATTTCTTCACCCATGTTAATGACGGGGCGTGCAATGGTGTCACTTAACAGCCATTGGTTAATCTATATAAGAGTAGATTGATTGTACTAGTCTCGCTCTCCACTACTAGCCAATGACAGCCTTTCAAGAGAAACTAACTAGCAACAGGGACAGTTCAGAAAATACAGTGCAGACATGGATAAGAATGCTCCTCCGTATTTCGTGTGGAGGCACAGATTGAAAGTTTCATAAAGCTATCATAAATGGCAGACACTGAGGTTGACCCTACAGTTTTAGGAAACGTGAACGAGGTGGTTCAGCGATTGAGTCTTGACCTCGCATTGCACTGGAGCAGTTGGACGTCCATTCCTCGTACTACGGAAGTACTACAAAAGTACTACGGAAGCGTATTGCTCATCCATGTAAATAAATAGCCACTGACAGACTATGACTTGACTGTTCTCATTATAATTCACTGTGGCAGCATGAGGTGTGTAGCGCTTCAACAGCTCTTCATACTTTATAATGTTGCAATGTGATTTAAGGATGATTCTGGTGGCTTTGCTCATTTGTCCTCTGGGTTTACATTACTCCTGATGTTTTAAAAAAAGATATTTTTATGTTACATTTTCTCTTTAGCCTGACATGGAGTATGGGATTGACTGGGAAGGGCCATATGGTCACCACCTTGAAGGTGTCGCAGTCCCTTAAGTGCAGCTGCGACGGGCATTGACTCCTGAGGAAGTTATGCAGTTGCCAGATTCTGATGGTTCCTTTGCCAATGTTCTAAATGTATATGTAACCCACTCAAATTTTGGTGATTTGATTTATAAATTGCACTTTGTTTTATTTTTTTATATTTAAATATGTGTTAATTTGAATGAGAGATTTTAAAGTGTTAGTGATTTATTAGCACAGCAGAATATAAAGTGAGTTTGCTATTTCATGGCATATTCAGACAAATAATTCAGGTTTGAGCTGTTTTGGTTTGGTTATCTTTTCCACAATTTTTATAGCAGTTAACAAACGCTTTATGGCAGTGCTCGAAAGGGGGCAGGTGTTGTTGTTTTTTTTCCCTCTGAAGCCTGTCGACTAGGGATGGGTGATACCAATCAATCGATATACCAACATCGATATCGATACCGATACTTCTATGAAATAATTGAGTGATTTTATAATTCATTTTGAAAGCCATTGTTATTAATATTAAATAAACCGCAATAGACATTACTCCTGTTTTGTTACATTTATTTAAATGGCTTCTTAACAGAGTGATTTTATAATTCATTTTGAAAGCCATTGTTATTAATATTAAATAAACCGCAATAGACATTACTCCTGTTTTGTTACATTTATTTAAATGGCTGAGCATGTTTAACACATGTTTATTAATCAAATAAACATATTTAACAATTTATATAACAAAAATATAACACGTCACACAAACCATTTTCGATGATGGTCAAATAATATTTTGAAATTTTTTCCCCTATAAAGTTTTTGGTGGTGGAACAAGAGAATGATGAAATTTTTCCCCTTGCTGGTTTCTTCTTAAACTGATCAACTGTAAAAGTGAAAAATGTAATGTCTGTGATTTGCACTGAAATCCAAACCAGGGATATATGTGAGCCTAACACTTCAAATTATTTAAATGTGAAATGAACTGAACATAAGTTTGAATCTATCATTTAAGTTTGAATCTTCATTTGTGCAAGTGTTGATACACAGCCAGCCTGTGTAATCCATAAAACCGACAGATTTATAGGTTTTTGTTAAGGAACAAGAGAATGTGAACATTTTCCCCTTTAACCTGTTCCTTCTTTGACTGATCAATTCCAATGCTTTTGAAAATATTCTCTCAGAAGGGACAGATGATGCAGTGATTCCAATGTATTTTTTTGCTAGTTTGCTGAGAGATGGAAAGGTATGTTCATGATTTCTCCAACAAACTAATAGTTCTTGGTTTCGGGGGATCACCTTTTCCTCAGTATAGCGGTGCATTTCAATTATAGAACCACTGCTTCCTGATTGTTGTTGTGCTGACAGAACTTGAAATTCGAAATCCTCCCATATGCCTCCAGTTGTAGGTGATGCAGTAAACGGGGTCATTGAAGGAGTCACTGATGAGGTACAACTTGTTGTAGGTACTGAGACAGACCCGAGGACAGATGTTGAGGTAGCTTCTAGTGGTGATGCAGCAACTAACTCTGATGTGGCCAAGCGGACATCCTGAATTTCAGACAGGAGTCGCTTTTTCACTTCTACATGATCTTTGTCACGAAATGCAAGGTGCTTAAACCTAATGTCAAGGAAGGTGCTGGCAGCGAGACTGTGTATGGTTTCAACCCCCCGGAATCTGCGCTGCCAATGCTGTGGATTATGTTTGCACCACTGCATAAGAATCCAAGGGACAATATATAGACCTGCAAAGTCGTACGTCATTTCCGTAAGTGCCCCTGCCCAAATAAGGACTTCTGGGTCTAACATTTTCCCTATGAGAAAATTGAATTCACCCCTACCGTGGTCTGTGATTTACTCGTGTTGCAAAATTAGACGTTTTGTCTAAAGTACAGATCCCTCTGGATAATACTAGTGTTTGTCAATTATGAGACAGTTAAGTAGTCAAAGTAAGCATTTGGCTACATGCAAGCTATCACTCCAGCGCATATAAAACATGTCACCACGTCACTCGAATCACTCAGCAGCGAACTTAAAGCCCCTGTAATGTTAATATACAATTAATTATATAAGGGTGAAACTGTGTCCATCATTATGAATTTTACAGCTTTGGTATTCTTTTTTAAGGATAACCAAAATAGTTTGGGAAATGGTGTGTAATGTTCCGTGAACAATTGGGTGCAGTTCCATGTTTTAGTTCTGTTTTCCTGTCTGTGCTTTCCCTGTGTTCCATGTGGTGTTCTGTTCCTGGTTTTTCTTCTTCTTTTGGATTTTACGGCAGTTTAAACGCTTCTAGGCGTATTCCTGCCCTCCTCAGGAAGTCACTATAAGGATACTATTATTCCTTCAAATGTTCTTATATATCCCTGTATCGTGTAAGAACTGTAATACAACTTTAACAATCAATTGATAATTCTCATTTTGACCCAATATAGATTT
>JAOEHI010051090.1:0-19443 GCA_025447815.1 Percopsis transmontana | reverse complement strand
AGCCAGTAGGGGGCAGTATAGTCTAATATAATCTACTGGTCTAGGTGTTGGACTCCCAGCCAGTAGGGGGCAGGATAGTCTAGCGATCTAGGTGTTAAACTCCCAGCCAGTAGGGGGCAGGCTAGTCTAGTGTTCTGGGTGTTGGACTCCCAACCAGTAGGGGGCAGGATAGTCTAGTGGTCTGGGTGATGAACTCCCAGACAGTAGGGGGCAGGATAGTCTAATCTGATATTAGTGGTCTAGGTTTTGGATACCCAGCCAGTAGGGGGCAGGATAGTCCAATATAATCTAGTGGTCTAGGTGTTGGACTCCCAGCCAGTAGGGGGCAGGATAGTCTAGTCTTCTGGGTGTTGGACTCCCAAACAGTAGGGGGCAGATGCTTGGGCAAGATGCCTAACCCCGACCTGCTCCATGTAATAGAACTCAACAGTGTGGTTCCGGAAGTAAAAATCCCACTCATATTCTGTATTGGGATTTTTATTATGAGTCATAATTTCGTAACCCTCCAATGCAGACTTACCACTAGCTACTAGGTTGTGATACGATAGCATATGCTCCCGTAGAAGACACAAGTCCGTATGATATCAACCTTGTTTGAAGAAGAATGTGTTTTATTCACGATGTCACGAAGAAGTGCTACACTACCCACAGTGCTCAAGTGTAACAGCGACGTCTCTGATTGGTGGAGCTTGCTGTTACCATGGAAATGTTTTATACCCACATACGAGCCTGGCTATCATCTTATCACGCTCGTTAAAGCATTCTGGCACAATGTTTAAAACCTTCAAATGTCATGTTGGCTACAGCTAGCTTTTAACTGCAAGATCCTTTACATTACGTTGACCAGAGCAACCATCAAGTTGTTACTATGCTTCTGTGTATCAATCAATATGACTTTACTTATATAACACCTTTCATGCAAGAATAATTTAGCAATAAAATATAAAATGACCATTAAGTTTAATAAAAGAATAATAGTAGAGGACTCATTTACGGAGGGAAATTCAAAAAGATTCAATGTTGTAAGAGAAGATAGCTAACAATAGCTAAAAGTGACTGAGTAAGAAAAGTAATGCAAAAACAATTTTCGAATATGGATTCGTATATATACAATATATACACTATTTTAACACTATGAGAAGGATTAAATTAAAGAAGAAGCGCGCTAAACTTTGTTATGAATGGAAGTACTTGGAAACGCTATCATTCGCAATGATTTGTAGGATGAGTAGTTCATTATCTAATTTAAATAATTTTGTACAGTCTTGTACCTTTGCCTTTTTTCGGTTTTTCTTTTCTTTTTTTTTGCTCCGATTCAAATGTTTGATGGCCATTATTAATATCGTAGCTGGTTGGATTGGTTTAAAACAAGCCTTACAACTCTTTATATAAGGATTTTTCGAAATGTCAATGTAGAAAATGAATGGGAAATTTACTTCCGGAACCAGAGCCCCTAAAAAAGTGGGCTGTCACTGTTGAGCTCTATTGTAAGTCGCTTTGGATAAAAGCGTCTGCTAAATGACCTCATTGTAATAGTAACCATGTGTCTGCTGTAGAAGAGAGCATGGAGTATTTTATCCATGTCACTAAAGGATAAAAAAAAATACTTTTTTTTGTAATTGTATATTAAATAGATATTTACTACAGATGTTGGTTATGGTTATGGACACACTGCATCAAGTCTAAAATAGGAGTCTGTTTGTCATGTAGGCCTAAAAGTAGTCTATAAGCGCAAACATAAAACGTGTAAGCAGTATAAGTATTATTTGTGTGCCACACTGCAGAGCTTGCCGAGATTGGCGTATATCCATGGTAGCCCACAACGGTAAACTGTACCTAGCCTATTTGTAGTCGGTTTTGTGTTCATACAATTTATATCCACTATGTGGCGCTTGTGCACTTATTTGCTCATATAGTTAAAGGTCCGGTGTGTAATATTTCTGAGTATCTAGTGACATAAATGCAACATAATATCCATAACTATGTTTTCAGAGGTGTATGAAGACCTTATATATTAAACCACTATTTTCATTACCTTTGAATCAGCTATTTATATCTACATAACTTCCATGGACGTCGCTATGTTTCTACAGTAGCCCAAAGCAGACAAACGGCTCTACAGAGCGCGTGTCGTCACCGCCTTGAAAGAGAAGTAGCAGAAGAAGAAGTTGTACGTTTCTAACTACTAGGTAGTAGTAGAAGTCCTCTCCTTTATTAGAAGTGGAATTTTGGACAAATGGAGGACCACAGCTATTATTTAGCACAAGAGCCTAAGGTGAATCTGCTTGGAAAAAGCGACAGCATGATGAAGCCTGACGAATACGGGAGAGACTCAGGCAGAAATCACGGGTAAACATCGTGTGGCTTTTCCCAAATGGAAGTCTCTAATGAGGGATAAATGTTATCAAAGAGACGCCGAAGTTGCCTGTTTTCTGCTGGACAGGTAAGGTATTCCAACTTTAGCAATGCAAATGAAAACTGTTTGATAATGTTCGCATTAGCTAGAAGCTAGCCGTAGACACCGAGAGAAGTGACTTTTCCTTGTCAGTGGTGTAAAATATGTATTTGGATTGTTTCGTGTAACTTATAATTAATATCTCTATATAAAGAAACGCCATTGCTTGAATTGTTCCTTTCTGCTGTCTCAGACGAAGTAACGTTACTCTTTACGGGTGGCGAGAGTAGGCGGACCAGAGTGAACACACGGACATCCAGGAAACGGTGTCCGCATACAGCGTCATGTAATAGAACAAACCCAGGTAACGGTACAGGGCTTCAGCCCCAAACAATGACCAACAGCACCTAGTGCTGTTTGATTGCGGGGAAGGAAGACACGGAGTATATATACTTTTATTTATTATTCACGTCACGAATTTTACATGTTACTTCCTGTTTTATTGTCTGCATGAAAGGTTTGCACGTTTTATCCTCTCAAAAGTTTAAAGTGTATTTTCGGCGATTATAAGCTATTCGACTATGAAAAGTTACAAACCCCTCTCTTAGTTTACAACTAGTAAAAGTGGTATGTAGATATATTTTGTCTAATTACGAGTTAATCGTCACATGTTTTCCGTGTAACTGAATGTGTCATTTCATATTCGTCTTTTCCTTTAGTTCTACGGGGGTGGTGTTGATGTATGCATTAAACATCTGTAAAAGGGAAACATGAGCCTTTGCATTTGTGACAAAGGGCGGCGTACTGTGTAAGCTGAAGTACATTTGTGTAACGTTTCGCAGCAGGGTAAAACTCTCATATGAAAATGATTCCATCATACGCTTGTGCGTCGCGGCGTCTGAATGTGAAAGTCAAAACATGAATCATAAATTCAGTGCTAGGTTTCCAAACAATGGCGTTTTAATGCAGCTTCGAAACTGAGTCAGCCATGAAGAGCCGCAGAGGAACAGTCAAAGAGCTGTAGGTTCGCCACCCCTGGTTGAGACCTTTAGCTCATTATATAAACAGGCCTTGAACAAACAATATAGTACATCGGTCGGTCAGGTGGCATGAGGAGGGGGTGGGGCGATCACGTGGTCTTGTGGTCGAACCTGTTGACTGTTTGCAAAACTTTCTGAGTGTCTTCTTTCTGGTCCGCGGTGTCTTCTGCAAGGTAGGAATGCCTTCTGTCTAAACTACGTTTATGAAAATATAACAATGTTTTGGAGCAGAGAGCAAAATTCTGTTCTGTCTCACTTGTACACATGAAACCTACAGCACACAAAAGTGTGCTGTATGTATACACTACATATAGTAATACTAACACTGTCACTGTACAGTAATACTGCAGTATAAATACTAACATGTACATGTAACCGAAAATTATTTGGTGTTGAGTACACATGAACATTCACCAAATCGCCCAACTATCCATGAGTGAATGTTACGAGTCTCCTTTAAATCGGTAGTGGGGTGGGGGGTGACGTCAGCACTACGCGACCAAGCAGCGCAGATCTGGGATGTCGCTTTAAGGTATAACTGTATTAGTGTTTCGCCCCATTGTATTTTTTATTTGTTAAATAGTATTTTATTATTGTCCCTTTTGAATTGTTTAAATGGTGTAATTTCATTGTATTCATATGTTACTTACCTTGTGCAAAAGCGATGTCTTTCTTTGGAAAAGTAACAGAACAGTTGTATACACTTTTGTAACTAATCAAAGCTAATGCTAATTAGCTACGAGTAGTGATGGCCAAATGAAGCGTTCCGAAGCATTATTGCTTTCCGACACAATTGTGTCCAAAATGGTTCAGTGCTCGAAGCTTCATTCAGAAACTGCACACCACCACCTGCTGGTGAAGTAACTGTAATGCAACACAGCTGACAACCACGAAATGCCAGTCGGCCCAATTTATTGCGTGTCACGATCAGGGCTTTGACCCTGTGTTTGGGTTCAAACCCATTTCTCTTTAGGTGAATTTAACTACTGATGAATTTCATTTGTTTAACCTTTTATAATAAAACTTTAAGCCTGAGATGTCTTAGTGTAAATATTTTAAGGACAGAAGAACAAATATATAGTTCTATACATATTCCAGCAATTTTGCACTCTGCACAATTGCACTATTGTCTTGTTTTTCTTGTTCACAACTTGAATTCTTACATTTTACCTACTTGTATAATGTGGCAGAGGGTGTTCTTCGATAACTGGGCAGGACTTAGACAATGTGGTGGAGGGTATTTATTAAATGTTGACTTTTTTTTTATTATTGAGAAATAAGCTTTTCGCTTATGAGAAGATGACCGACAAGTTTCCAAACTGTCAAACCTGTCAACGCCCAATTGGGCTATCAAAGCAGTCCTGTGATACCGGAGTGAACCAGTGGGTTTGCTTCAAAACATTTTCACGTGACCAGTGACGTAACGATACAAGCTCCGAAACAGTGGTTGAATGAAAGGACTTTACTAATTTGAAGCGAGCATCGTGTCAGACGTAACTTCACTAGCCGCGATCTAGCGATCTTTTTCATGATGCGTAGAACCTAGATTAAATGGTTAGCATATTAGTTAAGTTGGTTAAGAACCTATTGTGAAATTTTTAACTTTAGCTTTATTCTCATTTAGGTGTCATTTGCCCTAGACTGATACAGTGTTTACCTATAATATACAGATCTTGGATGTCATGATGAAAGTGGGAATGAATTCAACCAAGTATAAATACTACCATATACACTACCACTGTCTACAGTAGCCTACTACTGCAGTATAAATACTACCTGGTACACCCTGCATATAGTAATACACTAGGACTTTGACTATTCTCTCCAGCCCTGTGATGTCATCGGTGAAGGTGGAGTGTGTCATCAAGGAACCATGTCTGATTGGTGAAGGCCCGGTGTGGGAGGAGTCAGAACAGACCCTTCTATATGTCGACATCACCGGACAGAAGATCCACCGCTGGAACCCAGCAACCAATACCCTCAAGTCTATAGCCACAGGTCAGCCAATCACGGAGAGGCTTTAGGTCAGCTTTAAGGTGAAGGCTGGCACTGTGACAGCCAATGTGCTGCCAACATGACAGGAACCCCACTCTTCCTAGAATGCCATGCTCTCTTTTTCTCTCTCTAGACCAATCGGTGGGCTTCGCTGTACCCCGGAGGTCCGGTGGTTACATTGCCGGGGTGGGGCGCCGCTTCGTGGCTGTTGATTGGTCGACTCAATCAGTGAGGTCACTGGCGGAGGTGGATCAGGACAAACCTGGAAACCGCTTCAACGACGGCAAAGTGGACCCAGCTGGGCGCCTGCTAGCTGGTATGGACCTCCTGTTACTGGTTACTGACCAGCTAGGTATGGTTTACTGGCCGGTAACTGGTAATGTGTGTGTGTGTGTGTGTGTGTGTGAAGGTACCATGGCGACAGAGAAGAGCCCAGGGGTCCTGGAGAGGAAACAAGGGTCTCTGTTCTGTCTGCAGCCGGACCTGAGTGTGGCCAGGCACTTTGACCAGGTGACCATGACGACAACACCCCTCCCCTCCCCTCCCCTCCCCTCCCTTTATTAACAGGTCAACCTAATTCCAGGTGGACATCTCCAACGGGCTGGGCTGGTCTCCAGACCTGCAGGTGTTTTACTACGTGGACAGTCTGAGCTACCGAGTCGACGCCTTCGACTACCACGTTGCCACGGGAACATTAAGTAACACACACCCTTTATCTACTATTTCTACAATATTTAGTGCTTCTGTATAGCGTGGAGGTAAGGGGAGGGTGTAACGTGGAGGTGAGGGGAGGGTGTAACAGGAGTGTGTAACGTGTTGGGTAGGGTGTAACGTGGAGGTAAGGGGAGGGTGTAACGTGTAACAGGAGGGTGTAACAGGAGGGTGTAACGTGGAGGTAACAGGAGGGGAGTGTGTAACAGGAGTGTGTAACGTGGAGGTAAGGGGAGGGTGTAACGTGTAACGGGGAGTGTGTAACGTGTAGGTAACAGGAGGGGAGTGTGTAACAGGAGTGTGTAACGTGTAACGGGGAGGGTGTAACGTGTAACGGGGAGGGTGTAACGGGGAGGGTGTAACGGGGAGGGTGTAACGTGTAGGTAACAGGAGGGGAGTGTGTAACAGGAGTGTGTAACGTGTAACAGGAGTGTGTAACGTGTAGGTAACAGGAGGGGAGTGTATGGTGTGGAGGACAGTGAAGGCATCCCAGACGGTCTGTGTGTGGATGCTGAGGGACGACTGTGGCTAGCCTGCTTCAATGCTGGCCGCGTGATCCACATCGACCCTCACACAGGTACTACATTACCCATAATACACCTGTCTGATGATGCATTACCCATTACACATCTAGCTTGTTCTGCTATGCTGGGTGATCCACATAGACCCTCACACTGGTACTGATAGGATACTGGCTATAACACAGTTAGCTGCTGATTACAGACTGTTTCCACTGACCAACCCCCTTTCCACCAACACAAACCTAGTTCTGGTTCTGGGCTGGTGCTAGTGCCGATTCACAGGTGGTTCAACTTGCGAACCTTCTAAGAACTGGTTTGCTTTTCCACGAGCTATAGAGCCTAGGGCTCTATAGCTCGTAGAACAACATATACAAAATATATAAAACATTTCACTGTTATTTATCAGAACTTAGTATTTAACACTACAAGAAAAATATTAAAACTACACCAATACAACTATATATTTATTTTCTTGTCATTCAATAGTTATTACCTTGCACGTATTCTGTCACGATGACTACTTTTAATACAGCATATTGACATCTAGTTTATACCTTTACCAGCACTCTTCTATCGATTCTATCCAAAGCAAGCTACCAGAAACCATTTTCAACCTTTTTCAACCTTTTTTCAGTAAGCTGATTGCTGTGGATTTGTGGCATTTCAAACTGTTGCCAACAGCAAGGTTGCAGTAGTGCCATCTGGTGGACAAACTATGCAACGACAACACTCATAACATGGTTAAAGGCGCCGTCCTCCTTCTCTCCGTATCTTTTTTTTTTAATCATCATTTGTCAGCCGTTATAAACGGCGATACCGATTTATCTGCAATTAGCTCATATCGGCCGATAATATCAGCACGCAGATTTATCGGTCAGGCTTTAATACGCCATGATGTCACTGTATACATCTGTTTACGTCTCTGCTGTCCCAGCAACGCTAGCACCAACTAGCTAGCACAACAACATCACATCTTTCCAAGTGTTGCTCCTGGCTTTGCAATCAGACATTGGCCTTCAAACACGACTGGTCCAACACCATATATATTGCAACTATTATATTCTAAAATATTATACTCTACATAATTAGGGTTACCTGTGTGTGTGTGTGTGTGTGTGTGTGTGTGTGTATGCAAACCGTATTATGTATTTATACATACATACATCGGAGCGTGCTTTGATTTTGTATGGGGCTGTGGTGAAAACATGGCAACATCATGTGATCCCAGCATCATTGTGGTTTACTGGCTGTTCCCTGCAGGAGTCAGGCTCCAGACTGTTTCACTTCCTGTGTCCAAAACCACTTCCTGCTGCTTTGGGGGTCATTGCTATGGTGACCTCTATGTGACCTCTGCTGCCCTGGAGAGTAAAGACGGCCTGGAAGGATCTACATTCAAGGTAGACAGACAGACAGCTAGTCAGGCAAACAGACTTTAACCTGTTTAACCTGTGTGTGTGTGTGTGTGTGTGTTTTCAGGTGTCAGGCTTGGGGGTTAAAGGTCGCCCTTCCAACTCATTTGCTGGATGAACTTCAGGAGGCGGGACTTCACCCAACCTTTCTGCTGAATGGCCTATTTGTTACTGTAACTGTCATATAATGATGATGGATTGACAGTCTAATTAAGGCTCACCTGACTAATAAGGGAATTCTGGGTAGTGTATATAGGAAGCTCTGTCTTTTATTGGACTAGATGAAACACAATATTGTTTAACAGTCCGGGGGGCGTGTCTAATTATTGGAGCTGGAAAACACATTCCTGTATGAGATAGAAAATAAAGAAAATAAAATGTATTGTTATTACGTTATTGGATAAATAGTTTTAAAAGGAACGGTTTTCTGGTACTGCTAAAATATACCATTGGTGATCCACTAAGTACTCATTATTAGTAGAATTTGGTTGGCTACAAATGTTAATTTATTAATTGTTTATTTAAATGATGTCTGTCACGTTTGATAGGCTGTTTTTCCACGTTGGTTCCGTGTTTAGGTTCCATCTGCAGACGGATTGAATCTGGAATGAATCTATTCTACTTATTAAATTAAACCAATCAATTGTTTATTGTGTTAAACACGACGTGAGCTGCTCGACGCCAGCTGTAGCAGGTAAGTTCTGTGTTTACTTTTAATTCATGTGGACAGTCTAGATACTAATCAACTGAAATGTAATAAGTGAAATCTGTCTGAAAACACATTTGGATACTGAGGCCCAGATGTACGTAACCTACGTTAGAAAGCGGCTTAAACGGCCACTCGGCAGTCCACAGAAAGCGCCCACTGCCTTTTCATTAGAAGTTGGATTTACCAGAAATGCGGCTGATTGTGTAATCAGCATGTTACTGCCCTCTAGTGGTATGTTGCGGTGCCCAGTTCACTGAGTCGGAGGTTCAGTATCATCTCTGATTCCTTCCGGTAGCTGTATATTATTGCATGATTGCTTAATCTGTAACGATGAGTTGTTCACTCAATAGAAAAGAGTCATTCTTGTGGCGAAAATTCGCATAGAACTTCTCCTCGGCCTGGGTCCATATGTGGGTACCCAGTAGTTTCAATATTAAGGGACTATTAAATTGTCCCCACCAATAACTTCTATAGACTAAGTGAAATTCAATTTTCATTAATAAAAAATAAAAAAACAGCCAATTTTGTAAGCATACATTTTCCGTCGTGATGGAATGAGCCGCATGTTCTGACCATGTCAGTTCAAGCAAATACACTTTAAAATGACATGACATGAGTGTCGTTAGAATCATGAACAATGTTATAGAGCTCGTCTTGCTAATTAAACGACAATAGGACAATAGTAGGAGAAAGAGATTCACCTCGTCTCGCTCGGAAGACTGCTGTCTTGGTTTCTCTATGCAAGCCAACGCGTTTCCTGGGTTAGGACTACGCCTGCTTTTACGAGGTGGAGACATTTCCCCGTCAAAACCGACGTGCTTTCATCCATACAACACAATAAGTAATCTCTCCTTACGCGCATATCCTCCCACTTTTCCCTTGACTGGTGTAGGTGTAACGTTAGTCGAGAGCTAGCAATCGTGGTTAATTAGCCGTGATAGCCGACAAACTGGAGATGTCCAAGCAAATTTGATTCTATACAGTTTAACCATGATCTTAACAACGTAACGGTGTTGATGTTTAAATTAATCTAAATGGGGACAACGCCATCTGGTGGTAAGGCAGGGAGGTCAGCGCAATAACCCAAGTTGCATTCTGGGAGTTTGCGCAGACGCGATTTCCTGCTTTGCTGGTAGGTAACATGACAGACCGTCTAGCGAAATATAATTATTTGCTTACTAAGAATTGTATTTGTACATTTCTTGTAGGCGTGCTAGCGTGCCGCTAAATGTAATGTTGTTATTAATTGATTTGGAATTACAGGTAAATTGTATATTTGTTTAATGGATAAGATGTTTTGTAATGTTAGCACGTGTAATGTTGGATATCACTACGGTAACATACTAATTAGTAGGAAGCGATACTTTTTCAACATTTGATTGTACTCTTATTTGTGAACATTTATTTGATTAACTTTTGTATTAGTTAATAATCACTATACGATCACATTGATTTAGTTTTATTATTTGTATTTAAGGCAGACGCGATTTCCTGCTTTGCTAGCGTGCTAGTGTGCAGCTGAATGTAATGTTCCTCATTTATGTGGAATAAAAACACTTCAGATCATCACCAGTGATTCAGCAGCATAATTCAGAGAACCATGAGATGGACAAAGTGGTCACCCATGGACCATAGTAGGCCAGGTCTTTACGGCTCTATGTTCCCTAGTCGTACATGAAAAGACACGCATATAGCATGACCGACTCCTTACAAGTGAGGAATCTTCTGGCCATCGCTCAGACAAACGTAGTACAGCTCAACAAGTAAAGGAGGCGTCACCTTGTGGCGCTATTTGGCATTGCATATACCCAATAGACTCACTATCATTATGCATGAGTAGGAAAAGCGCAACTTGACATTCTGCGCAGGATGCGGTTTTAGCGGTCTGTTTGTACATAGCATGCCATGTTTTTAGGCGCACTTTGCCACGAAATTTCGCCTAAAACGGGCGTCAAAATGTTGCTAAAGTATATGGTATTTCATAAACTATAAAACAATTAAAGTTGTGATATTATTATTACAAATGTGTGTGTGTGCTCTGCTCTGCGAAAACAGGAGCTCAGCCGCCTACTTGTACAGCAGGTACACACTGTTCTTCTGTCAACATTTACTGTGCTGAATAACTGGTGTATCAGTTTATACATTCTCTCAGATGTGTTAATGTTGGAACATTTTGATCAATAAATGAATGTAATCCGTTTGTGTGTTCTTAAGGTTAGCTTCCCACCTGAGGCTAGGAAGCTAATTGTGTTCTAATTGTTGTCTTCATAAAGACTGATTCCAGGACTACAGTGTCCATGTAGATGGACCTCTGATCCACCATAGCTGCTGTAGAGCTATATCTGATGGTACCTTGTACTTGCACTAGGCTTTGCTGACAATAAGACAAATATACAACACTGCCGTTATCTTTAATAAATGTGTTTGCAGTACAATTACAATTATGTAATTTATCAGAAGCTTTTATCCAGTGACTTACAGTATACAGTTACAGTGTTAAGACCTACAGTGAGTACAGTTACAGTATTAAGACCCACAGTGAGTACCGTTACAGTGTTAAGGAGCAGGTAGGGGTTAGACACATGTAGGCTACTATCAACTCAAGAGGTAATAATACTAGGGAGGACAACTTTGTGTTGACCAGATTAGTACTAATACCTTGTAGCCTACTTTTGTACTTCTGTTTATGTTTAGCCTGCTACTGTGTGCTAATATTAATAAATGATATGAATATAATGATAATAGACAGTCAACTGTGATTAAATGTGGTTTAATTAATTTCAAAAAACGTATAACAGTCATGACAAGAGGTCGCCGATGCCGTCTTTTTTTTTTTAAAGAGAACCCAAATTAAGGTGCGGTACGTTCCTTTGGCCACGAGATGTCACTGTCCGCATTCCGAGGCCGGGTTGTGACGGAACAAATAGACCTGAAAGGAAGATTGGGCATTATGTCGGGTTATTTGTCCATGTATGGATGGGAATGACAGCTTGTACATATACAAGATTGCGTCATGTTTGTATGTTTCTATGTATGGCCTCTACAGTATAGTGGAACGGTAACGGACTAGGGGCTGTAATAGTAGCGGGGAGGCGGGTGCACGCGCAGTGCAGCTGAGCCCAGCTCAGTAGCGTCGCGTGCGCCTGCGTGCAGACGCTCCGGTGGCGCGTGGAGCTTCATTGTAAAAAAGAAAAAAAACGACCGCCCCGCGAGCCTCGACACCGCAGCGCGAGACACGGAACCTCCGGTTCCCTCAAGCGGCACGCACGGCGCGGGCATCAAGTCGCGCGGCTCCTCGTTAAGGAACCGAGACAGAAGCAAAACGTCCGTGCGTCTGCCGCGTGCACCGCGATGCTAACTGTAAGGATGGACGACTAGGGCGGCGCGAGCGACCGCGCGCACACACACACACACACGAACGTTATCAAGGCTCGAGCCCGACCCACGAGACCTGAAGATGTCCAGAGAAGCAGGCGAGGCGGATCAGGACGGCCTGGCGCGAGCAGGTAGCGTGCTCTGTGTGTGTGTGTGTGTGTGTGTGTGTGTGTGTGAGAGAGAGAGAGAGAGAGAGAGAGAGAGAGAGAGGCAGAGAGGCAGAGGCCTCCTGTAAGGATGTTGGAATGTGATCGGTACCGATGGAGATGTGGGGGTGTCACTGTGTATGTGCTATCTATGTGTGTGTGTGTGCTAGCGGGTATTTACAGTAGGCCTATACCTTGTGTCTGTACTATATAACGTCCTTCCCCCACTACACGCTGTGTATTGATAACGTGTTATGTCTGCATGTAGGCTATGTATGTCAGTTTAACACCACACTACCATAGTGTCATAGTGCTAACCCAGTGCTAGGTGGTACTACAGGACCACAGTACCAGCGTAGTACTCTGTTCACAGGTACTGTGAAGGCAGCTGATGTGCTGACGGTTTTGAGAGAGAAAGTGGCCTTTGTGTCAGGTAAAACACACACTCAGCATTTTAGCTTGTTTATATCATGTTTATGATCAAATATACAGGTAGTTGTTGACAACAAAACTTATTCATAGTCCTGTCTGTAAAAATCCAATAAACTAATATACAGTGTGTAATATGTAATGTATATGTATGCAGTGATGCTGGAAGACATTTTCACCTGGTGTTGCTGACATTTTTAGTTTGGAGTGACATTTGTGTAGAAATTGCGTGATTACTAGGGGGTGTGCTTCCCCATGAGAAGGCATGCTTCCCCATGAGAAGGTATGCTTCCCCATGAGAAGGTGTGCTTGAGGGGGCATGCTTCCCCATGAGAAAGTGTGCTTCCCCATGAGAAGGTGTGCTTCCCCATGAGGTGGTGTGCTTCCCCATGAGAAGGTGTGCTTGAGGGGGCATGCTTCCCCATGAGGGGGTGTGCTTCCCCATGAGGGGGTGTGCTTCCCCATGAGAAGGTGTGCTTCCCCATAAGAAACATTTGAGAAAAACTCAGTAAATAGTGCACTCTAGTTGCTTAAGCAAAATGCTAAAATACATCTTGGCTACACACCATCCAGAACATAAACAATATTTTGACACCTTGTTCTCTATAAATTGACTCTTGTATAATTTTGTGCAGGCTATATCCCAGACTAACAAACAAACCATTCAGAGACGGGAGCTTCAGCTCAGTTATAAGATGGTGGTCGCTATTTAATCACTGTGGCAGAAAATATGGAACATTTGTCTACGTTAAGCAGACGGCAGAAAAACGACGCTGGACAAACTACCATTACATGACTAAGGTTACTCCACGACCAGACAGCATTGTGTGTAAATGCAGTTCACAGCCCTACAGCAGTTAGCTTCACTTGGCTTATTGTGGTTTAGCTTATTGTGAGTTAAGGCCTTTCATGCTAGGTTCCATCAGGCGTTAAAATACTAAGGGGTGTGCGCTCCAAATAGCCAAAGGTTAAATTAAAACATTCCCTCTAGTTCTCTAGCCGTAGCAAAGGTTCAACCCTAACGTTTTATTTTATTTTGTTTTTGTATTTATTTCTAAGATCAAATGTTTACTATAGTATGTTTATCAGTTGGCTTTATCTCAACCAAGTCTTTTAAATCTATGTATTTGCAATGTAAGATGTCCTTGAGTGTTTGGAAAGGCGTCCAAAAAAAACACATTTTTTTGTATTATTATTATTATTAACGTGCCCGTCCATTTAAATTTCGTTAGTTTTTTAACGATGACAAAACTCCCTATATCTCCGCTGTCCAATGACAGATTTTATTTTGAAATCTTCCTCGTAGTGCTGACAACATTTGGCTACAATTTGATATGATTGGTTAAGAGGTTGATGACGCAAATATTTGGGATAATTCAAGATGGACGTCGTAGTCGAGTAATTGCCCCTGACGGGAATGAACAAGACCATTCTGCACTTCTTGGCAGTTACATCGACAGGACCACTTAGCTGGATAAACTGAGGTAAAATGTTTTTGAAAACGTTTTTAGTCATGATTTATCTAATTGTTTAGTCATGAAATCAGGTTAAATGAACGTAATATGCTTTCTCATCAGCCCCATAGTAGGTGAGGCTACAGTAACGTTAGCATACCATGACCTAGCATGTAATTTTCTCATGTGTTTTTAATGACATTTAGTTCCAATTACATAAAAAAAAAACGGAGTGTATTTTGTATGACGTTTGTTGTCTAGAATTAGTTTGTATGTTTATGTATGTTCCAGCTATACAAATTGGATAGTTATTTTGCTGGTCAGGTGACGGGACTAACGTAGTAACGTTACAAGTGACTGACGAGTTCGCTGGCATTGCTGTATCGCTAAAACACCGGTGGATTGACTAAGGTAAGAAGACGTTGAGTTTGTTATATTAGTTTATCACTCAAATAGCATCTAACATTAACAAGATACTGAAACCGCCCGTTTGTTTTCTATGTTAGTATTTGTGAGAGACAGATTTAGTGACACGGACGGATGCGTTTCCCAGAATGATTCAACAGTCTCCCCAGCTCCATGTGTTTGTATTTGTTTTGTAATTTGGAGGAAAAAAATCTTGTGAAATCTTATATTTGTATGGTTTTGCTTATGTTTCAGATGGAGGCTGACAAGACCATCACAGACGTGTGTGTGTGTGAGAATGTGGGTATGAGTATTTGTGTATTCTTCACAGGCCTGTTATACTATGTAATCTACTTTTATTAATTGCTTGTAATTCTTAATTTTATATTTACATAGTTTTCATATTATACTGATTATTTATATTAAAAATAATTTCTTCATAATAAGTCAGTAGTAAGTTGTATCTGTTGAAGTGCATTTTATGTCTAGTCTGAAATGGCCTTAAATAAATGTATATTTATTTCATGTGAACTTATGTCATTCTTATTGACTGCATCATTTACATATTATATAAATAAATAAATGGACTAAATAAATGTAAACCATTGTGTCTGTCTTTATTATCAGTTTTCATGTATACGTTTATGTTTTGGTGAGAAAGAGACTGGAGAAGAATTCTGACAAACACTCTAAATCCCGGTTTCTGTATTTTTATTTTTTTTACACTGATCACTAAATTTATCATAACTTTTAAACAGTTAAGGATATTCACATTCAGTTTTTTTGTGTTAGATAACACACAATGCTGAGTTTTTCTTGTAGAGAAATATGCAAAAAATCCACTTGTTTGTGAATGAAATGTACATTTGGAGAGGATTTTAAAATATTTCATAACTGAATCAAGATTACCATATGTATTTTACACCGTTTTATAGAACTGGTCATTCTGATAAAAATGGTATGAATATCTCATTAATTGTATGTAATATACTTCAGATATAGGGTTTTTTGTGTGAGACGGTCATCCAGCACCAGAAAATGGAATTTTCCACACAGCTACGCAAGGGTTAAATTGTGCATTTTTAGGTGGACGGGACAAAAGAGGTGGGCCAATCCTGACCTTCCCTGCAAGGACGAATCATGATAGAGTTAAACCAGAAGACCTAAGTCGATTGGTCACTTACCTGTCCACCATACCCAGGTACATACATTTGTTTAATTATCTCTTTTGTTCTTTTTGTGATGATGACCCTGTAAAACCTGTCTGTCTCCCTGTCTGTTTCCCTGTCGGCCTGTCTGTCTCCCTGTCTGTCGGCCTGTCTGTCGGCCTGTCTGTCGGCCTGTCTGTCGGCCTGTCTGTCTCCCTGTCTGTCTCCCTGTCTGTCTCCCTGTCTGTCTCCCTGTCTGTCGGCCTGTCTGTCTCTCTACAGTGAAGAGGTAAGGGGGCGGGGCTTCACCGTGGTCGTTGACATGAGAGGTTCCAAGTGGGAGTCTGTCAAACCGTTGCTGCGGACACTACAGGAAGGCCCTGCCCACATTCACACCGCCCTGCTCATCAAACCTGAAACCTTCTGGCAGAAACACAAGACCAACCTTGGCAGTGCCAAGCTCCGCTTTGAGGTGACATAGTCAGTCCCTCATCTTTCCCTCATGCCATCGCAATAATGCCACAATATTTCCACATAAAACGTAATGATATACTTGGTCTCGATAGAAAAAAACAATAAATATCTGGCAGTGAAATTTTTGAGAAACACTACAGCAAGTAATTTAGCCACAATAACATAAAAACTGCATATTACATATACTGTCTTTATAATGTAGTAGACATTGTATTATATACTGTAAATCAGGGCTTCAAACCACAATTAGTTTTCAATCGGTTTGTTCTGAGCACGTTTCTGGTTTTGGGTTCCACCTTCGTTCCCAAACCGGTTAGAAACAAATGAAATGCCAGTTAATGTATCTTTTGGATGCTATAGAATTACTCTCTCTATAGTTTCTATCGCTAAACATTACAAAATCACATTGCATCACTAACTAGGAGCGCTGTAGTCCATTTTGTCCTCGGGCTGAAATCCACCGTGGCTTCCTGGTTATTTGATTGGTTTGTGATTGTTGTCAATCACAGAACTGGGTGCTACATTTCTGCCCACTACCGAAGACGTCAGTGGCGGTCAGAGGAATACAGGAAGTCAACTCCACACCAAAGTTATTTCAAGCAGAAAATATTAGAATTTGTTGTAATAACTAAAATAATGAATAAATAACGTTGTTAACCGGTTACCATTATTTCAAATAAATGTTTCTGTTCCAGAACATTAAAAATGTAAAGTTTCTAGTTTACATTTATACATTATACATTATATCTGTAGGCGCACACACACACAAGGCCAACCTGTCTGTCTGCGTGCCTGTCTGTCTCCCCAGACCAGCCTGGTGTCGGTGGAGGGTCTGTGTCGGCTCATCGACCCCTCCCAGCTGACCTCTGACCTGGGTGGCTCTCTGGAGTATGACCACGTGGAGTGGACCGAGCTCCGGCTGGGATTGGAGGAGTTCTCAGGCTCCGCCCACCAGCTGTTGGCCCAGCTGGAGCAGCTAGAGGCCGGGTTGACCCGTCTGGGAGAGCCCCAGGATGTGGAGGAGGCCCGCAGGTACACACACACAGTATATATGGATGGATTGGTCAATGCACATGGGCACCTTAATGCACGGGCTCACCTGGGCTCACCTGGGCTCACCTGGGCTCGAGCCCCAGGCCTCCGACCAGCTAGGGGCAGTAGTTTCTGCAAATGGAGGATTCTTTGATGAAAGTGTGAAGCACTAAACACTAAATTGTTATTTCCAACCGTGTCAATGTCTCGACTGTTTAATTTTCCTTTTCCAATTCATTTGATTGATAAAAAACAGTTTCTAGTGATTCCAAGCTTTTTAACGGTAGTGTATATATCTGAGGAATTATTTGATCTAACAAATAGACTGTACCTTTTCTGTCTTTTAAACCACAGCATTTAATTGATATGTAAAATGATTTTTTTGTTGTTACGTCGTTTTCCATCGTTAACGACCAATTAAATGTCTTAATGACTTTAAGGTCAACCCAAACCCCTAGATTATCACACTATAGACATGGCTATTTAATATAATTAAACACCAATATGTGTGTGCACGTGTGTGCATCTACAATGTGTGTGTGTGTGTCTCCAGGCTGCTGGAGGAACACGGCCGGCTGCGTACCACGGTTGCTGCGGCGCCGGTTGACGCCCTTGACCGGGAGGGGCGGAGTCTTCTCCAACGCATGCGTCTCGGCCCCGCCCACGGCGACACGCCTAGTGACGGGGGCGGTACCAACGGCAGCTGGTTGTCGGGCGGGGCCGACTTCCAGAGTGTCACCCCTCGCGTGTCGTCGCTCCTGGACCGCCTGCAGGGGGCGCGACAGCACTTCCTGCAGCACTGGGGTGCTAGCAAGACACACCTGGAGCAGGCCCTGCAGCTGCACCTGTTCCAGCAGGACGCTAGCAAGGTTAGCATCATACACTATAGCTATATGCTATATCACTAGCTAGCTACTGTTTATACATTATAGCAATGAATGTACGCTCTTTCTCTCTCTCTCTATACATTATACTATATATACACACATTCTCTAGCTTCAATAACTCTTCTCTCTCTCTCTCTCTCTCTCTCTCTCTCTCTCTCTCTCTCTCTCTCTCTCTAGATGTTTGAGTGTATCGGACACACTAAAGAATTGTTTGAGCAGAGTTTGTGTGAAGTATGTTTGAACCTCCAACATGCCCTGGATCTTCAAGACCAACACCAGCACTTTACTGCCAACTGTCTGGTACTGCATTACCTATAAAACACCTGTCTGGTGCCACATTACCCATAAAACACCTGTCTGGTGCCAAATTACCTATAAAACACCTGTCTGGTGCCACATTACCCATAATACACCTGTCTGGTGCCACATTACCCATAATACACCTGTCTGGTGCCACATTACCCATAATACACCTGTCTGGTGCCACATTACCCATAATACACCTGTCATAATGCACAACTTAACTTAAAGTAAACATTACACTGTCCTGAATGCAGTCACTGTGTGTGTGTGTGTGTGTGTTTAGAATGGCAGTGGAAATGTTGACAGCGTGGTTACCGTGGCAGCCAGGTTGGTGGAGGCGGGGCATTATGGGGCGGAGCTTATCGGCCAGGCGTCGTCGCGGTTACAGGAGGAGTGGTTGTTATTGACAACGGCTCTGGAGAATAGAAGCAACAGTCTGGCTATGAGCACCAGCTTCCACCAGGGGGCAGAGCAGGTGCTGTCTGACTACCTTAATGTCTACCTGTCTGTCTGTCTACCTGTCTGACTCACTACCTGCCTGTCTGTCTCTCGCAGTTTCTGGGCCGAGTGACAGGCTGGGTGGGGTCATGTGGCATCGAGGGCTTGTTGCCGTCGACGACATCAAACCTGGAACGTGCCATACAGAAACACCAGGAGCTGTATGAAGAGATCTGCTCTGCATACACACAGGTGTCTGTCTGCCCGTCTGGCTGTAATATACCCATGATGCACTGCGGCTACTTTTATGGTAATGTATGTGTGTGTGTGTGTGTGTGTGTTCAGGTCAGTGAGAGTGGTAAAGCTCTACTGGAAGTTCTAAAGCGTTGCCCAGCAACAGAGTCTGACTCCGCCCCCGCCATGCACGGCATAATGGGAGTCCTGCATCAAGTCATGCAGGTGAGTTTACTGACTGACTGTCTAACTGGCTGGTTTACTGACTGTCTAACTGGCTGTTTTACTGACTGGCTAACTGGCTGGTTTACTGACTGACTGTCTAACTGGCTGTTTTA
>JAOEHI010051089.1:0-19445 GCA_025447815.1 Percopsis transmontana | reverse complement strand
TGTGTGTGTGTGTGTGTGTGTGTGTGTGTGTGTGTGTGTGTGTGTGTGTGTGTGTGTGTGTGTGTGTGTGTATAATTATACTGTATGTGTATATGAGAGACACACACACTCACTATAAGCCAACAGCTGTCAAGTGTCTTCTTAACAAATCTTAAGGGCTAGACAAACCACCCAGTGAGACAGGGATTTCATCATTAATATTGTCCTGTGGTGACATACCCTAGTTTTTGTGTAGAGTGCTGTATGTGGCTGGTCCCTAAAAACACATCCCTAATCACCTGTTAGTGGCATATGATAAAGGTTTTTGTTAATGCCTACACAGGTATTTCACAGTGCGTGTTATGCTACTGACATGGTGTATTTTATGTGCCTAGTTTCTGTGTTCCAGTAACATTTATAATGTGACGCTTATACTAATAATTAAGTCTAATAATTTAAGATGGATAGAGATGTGTTTTGAGTTTTTATTCCGCTGTCCTGTGGATCCTGCATTGTATTTTGTGGAGGGCTGGTCTGTGGAGGTGTAAACAGTGTCAGTGAAGTGGGAGGGGAGCAGTTCATACAGTATCTGCTAGCATGTCTTTGTGCTACTGTACACATTAACCTGAGACCAAGACTGAGAATCACACAGAATTAAGCTATAGGCATATTAATCTTCAAAATTCGAATTACACGGTGTCAAACATCAAAGGTTTATATACATCATTTCTATTTCTGCTGTCTAACAGTAACTTTTTGAAAGGGTCGTGTAGGCCTAATATTTAAGGAACTACCTTTAGATTAAATTCATCCAACACACTGTTGCTTACTATGTATTGTAATCTGAGTAAAGTAATATATATTGTTGGAACTCCTGCAATCAATTTACTTCATTTCAATTAAAACATGGATGTGTTTTTCCCTCATGTCCAAATCTGGAATACACAGAGCTAAGGCTCTGGTGTGTGTGTGTGATGTCAAATTGCTCTTCCAATAATCCAGAACTTAATAGACACTTAATGTTTGTATCCTCCTTAATCTTTTAAAAATGCAAGTAACATCCTTGCCCATAATTCTCAGTTCTTAATGTAGAGATACACAGCTACATCACATCACAGTTTATTCAGAGGTTGGAACTCGATGTTGTGTACAATAACTTGAAATCATGTACAGTAGCAATCTCGGCCCTTGCCGCTGTACATCTGATTCAATAGTGAATGTAGATTTGGCCCTTAGCGACATGCAGAATGAGGTCTGGTTCCGTGTGCTGTAGTCAGTCAAAGCCTTTCAAACCACACAGCTGTGGTTTTGCTGTAAGTGCTGTAATTTCCTGTTTTTCTGATGACAGTTCTAGTGTCTAGTGTACGTCACCCTGTTCACTCCCCATAGAGCATGCTGACAAGCACATAGAGTTGTTGATCTTTTAGTATCTAGTTATTCACCTCTGTGATAGCCGGTGTATCTTAGACACCAGTTCTTTTCACAGTGGGTGTTGGGGTGTTGGGGGTGTTTCAAATGCTTTTGGAGCGTTGCCAGAGGATTTCAACATTCTGAAATGTTTGAATTATTATAGGTTTTGACGATTACGGTCACATGCTGAAGTTTTGGAAAAACTGCCGTCCTGCAGGACCCCTTCTTCCAGGCCATAGGCGAAAAACAGGGGTTGTGAGGGGCCCTGAGGAGCCAGCCTAGACCTAATTCCACTCGTGCACTAATTAGTTCTATAATGGGTATGATGAACAGTTACATAAGACCCCCCCCCAAGTCGCCTGGTTGTAGCTCAGGCTCCAACGGGGGAGCCTCCTGAAGGGAGCGGGGAGACCTGTTGTTTGTGGGGGAGACAGGCTAGCCAATCAGGCGAGTTCCCTGCTGCTGGTCCAGCTGTGCCTTCTTCCTCCACCCCCTCTTCCGTCAAAGCCCTCCATCTATTTTTAGCCATCCATACCCTCCCCTGAAAGCCAGTAACCTCCTTTCTAACGTTGTGTCCACACACAGTAGATGAGTGTGTGTGTTCTCATCCCTAGACACCAGAGTGGGGTGAGAACAAGACCATTAAGGGCCTGTTTTACATTTAAACATTGTAGTTTGAAACAGTAATTTGTTTGCGACAGGTTTTTCATGGTTTTGAAGACCTCTTCTTGTCAGAGGTGATAACTGGTAACCTTTTACCCATTTAAGTACGGCTGAATTGAACTTGATAAGAACATGATTCTGATTAGGTTTAAAGGTTTTGGAATTTTCATCCTTTTTAAAAAAATTTTTTTTTTTAAATCACACATAGGGTCTTGATGAACGAAATATATTAAAGATCAAAATGTTTACTCTGCATTGTGTAATTCCTTGAGAACAAAATTACATAACAACAGTCAAAGGAAACCAAAATCACCAACCGACTGAGGGCTGGATTCAAACTCGCACCGAAAATCAAAGTAAACAATTTAAAATCACAGGCTTTTCCAACTTGCGTGAATTTCATCATGGATGTGACTCAGTAGTGTGTATGACCCCCACGTGCCTGCATGCACTCCCGAGAACGTCTGGGCATGCTCCTGATGAGACGGTGGATGGTGTCCTGGGGGATCTCCTCCCAGACCTGGATCAATGCATCAGTGAGCTCCTGAACAGTCTGTGGGCGCTACTGGGCGCCCACAGACTGAGGTTTTCAATTGGATTTTGGATTCCCAGAGGTTTTCAATTGGATTTAGGTCGGGGGAATGTGAGGCCAGTCAATGGTATCAATGCCTTCATTGTACAGGTGCTCATGTGGGGGGAAAACGGGCACCCCTCTCATAATAATTTAATAAATAAAAAGTTACATACACAGTGTGGTGGGTGGACCTCCGACCCTATAGAGCTGTACATTTTAGTTAAATCGGGTGCACTTTGAGAGCAAAATGAAGAAGCTAGATCTGTGAAGAAATGTGTGCTCTTGTAAACAATCTTGTGCTCTAGTAAACAATTGAATCCATTGTACATTGTAGCCTATAGATATGGATGGTGATGACCCAGCAAAAAGTACATATTATACTAGTAGGCTATATTACACTTATACAGTCACAATACTGCATGAATATTTACATTTTCTTTTCGCCGCCTTCGTCACTTAAGTAGGCTAGTAGTGTGTAGTAGTAGCATCTTTTTTAAAGCATCCACCAGAGATCTCATTTGCATTGTCTGACTGTCTATGTTGTGGCGCAGTTGTTCGCTAAGGTGACTATGAACATTCAAAAATCTTCACGCTATTCTTCAGGAAGCATTAAATTGTTCAGAGAACTACCATCACGCACTTGTTTGCCCACGCCTTATCCCAAAATGTTGTTCCTTGTAGAGGTGGTAGCGAGCTCGGCATTGTCGGGCATTATAACACACTTTTAATTGAGAATTGATGCCATGGGTCAAATTTTAAAAACAACAATTTAAATTTAGAAAAAAAAGTCTTGCCAATAGGGCACTTCAGAGGCCAAAAGGGCAGGTGCTTGCACACCACCTGGGGTCTATGTGTGCACGTGCCTATCTAGGAACTGCCTATACACTCTGACCACATGAGGCCCGGCATTGTCCTGCACCAGGAGGAACCAAGGGCTCACTGCACCAGCGTAAGGTCTGACGATGGGTCTGAGGATTTCATCCTGGTACCTAACAGCAGTCAGGGTACAGTTGGCCAGTGTTTTCTGGCGAATGCCAATTGACTTGCACGGTGCTGGGTTGGGTGCACAGGTCCCACTAGAGGATGTCGGGCCCTCATGCCACCCTAATGGAGTCTGTTTCTGACTGTTTGGTCAGAAACATGCACACCAGTAGCCCGCTGGTGGTCAATTTGTCGGGCTCTGGCAGTGCTCCTCCTGTTCCTCCTCGCACAAAGGAGCAGATACCGGTCCTGCTGCTGGGTTGATGCCCTTCTACGGCCCTGTCCAGCTCTCCTCGTGTAACGGAGAGAGCAATTGTCTGTGGCCATCACCTGCAAAACCATTCCCTTTTTGGGGGTTCTCTTGCTGTTGCCTCTCCAGTGCACCTGTTGTCACTTTCATTTGCACCAAAACAGGTGACATTGAGTCACAATCGTTTTTTTTTTTAGCACTGTATTTGACAGCCTTTTCTGAGTTGTTAGATACCAGTCATTTGATTGTGCTCCATGCAGTTTCTGAGATTCAGGCATTTCTTATTTTTTTATTATTTGTATCAGTCAAGACTGAACTGTTTTTACAGAAAGTCATAAATTAACCCTCAAAATATAGGTTTCCCAGTTCCGGTGTTTAAAGTCTTTTGTGCATACATTTCAATCTGAAATACATTGATTTATGTGATGTTATGTTTTGCAATGATACAATGGGCTCTAGTTTCTGGAAGGTAGTGCTAACACAGACCAAGTGACAATTTAGTTGGGCGCAAGGTGTTTTTTCTCTCGTCTGGGCACGTTTGCTAATTTCCTGGCTCGCCATGACATCGCGAAGGTGCACTAAGCACAGACTTATCCAGAATTACACACGCCACTTTTGTGCATGTTATGTTGGCCTATTTTGTAAATAATTTAACTAATGACTACTGTCCTTAACCTTTTAAATCACAAAACGAAATATGTGCACTTCCAACCCTCTTACAACTGCGCCGCCATTGCACCTGTTTACCGCCACCGTCGCATGTCCCGAAATTAGCAAAAAAGTATTGGCCACACCTTAGATCGACTTGCGTCTTGATCTGGAAACTAGGGCCCAATGTGTTTAAATTGGGAAATCAGAACCTTACATATACCGCTGGCAAATGTGTTATCTGATTGCTCTACATCAAGTAAACAGCATGCCAACTTGACAAGCTACACAAAACATGCACAGGTCATTCACCCAATTCACATGATGACATCATCAATCAAGCATTTTACCGACATTAAGACCAGCAGTGTTTCTTAAGTGGGAGAGATTTAGACAACAACTCCTGGCCTAAATCCCAAATCCTCTAAAAGCTATGACCAGTTTGTTCTCTGAATTTGAATAACAAATAAGGTTGCTATGATATGCAATGAGTCTCAAACTCTCAGTAACATCATGTGGTTTGTTGACTCGAATCAAGTGAATGCTGACTGTTGAAACCTAAATTGACTGAAAAATGTTTATTACTCTATACATGTTCTGTGAACTGAATTACTTTCTCCATACCTCTGTGTAAAGTCGTAGCTTTGGCAACGGCTTTTTTACGGCAGACCTGTGTTTTTCTGGTAATAGTGCCAGGTGTAACCTAGCAACTGTTTCTTATTTTGAAGCTCTCTGCCTCAGTCATGGCAGTAGCACGCTATAGTGGCGGTTGTAAGGAGGCTAATAAGCCGGGTAAGATAGGGGTGTGTGTGTGGGGTGGGGGAGGGAGGCATAGTTGCTGTTCATATCAAGGCATTTGACTCTGAGGTTACAGCCAGGCTCCATTTTTATAGCGGAAAGTGCGAAATAAAACAGCCATGGGTTCGGGTTGTTTTTATTGCACTCTTCTCACCTCACACTGACACACAGACCTAAACAAATCCTTAAAACATAATTTTTTTTCTCGTCTAGATCATATATCTTAAATAGTGCAAGAACAGGAGAGCAGAGCAGTTAGAAGTACTTACAGTACTTGTGGAAATGAGTAAAAACATTCAAAGACAGAGTTTGACAAAAACATGTAGAAATGGAGGGAAAAAGGTTGATACAGAAATAGGAAGCTCATGAGGTGGCCATGTGTGCCCAGCAGATCACCATAGGGGTCCTTAACAGGACACCCGAGGAAGTCATTTCCCCAAAATGCACACTCTCAGCCGTAGTGCCAAGCTGATGTTGGGAAGGACCTGCCGTGACCAGCTGAAGAATGCCTCGTTCAACAGAATTATGACATCAGAGGTTGTGATCTGTGTTAACTTGCGAGCCGTGACCTCTGGCCTGGATGGAAAAACAAAGCCAATTGTCAGCCAAGGCATTCATCTGTCGCAACTATAATCTTAAAAAACCTTATTCATATGACATCTTTAAAGAAGGCTATTCTGCTCTGTCTGACGGCACATTTGACTACTCTAGTAATTTGCATCCTATTTGTGGCATTCAAATATTGGTCATTGGTTATTTACAATTGGCAAATATATTGGGATAGTCAGGTAAGCACAAGTCAGGATTGCTGTCCTAGTTGAGCTGGAGTTTGGTGGCGTGTGTGTGTGTGTGTGTGTGTGTGTGGTTTCCACCACTCCAGCTTAAAGGAACACTTCACAATTTGTCTCCAGAATTACCCTTGAAACCAGTGTTCCCATACCATTATAGCCTCACACTATTCTCTTCCCCTCCCCCTACACACCAAAAGTGAACTGGGGTATCTAGAATATGTGTGGCCATGTGAAGATCCCTCCTCTATGGCGGCTGGTATTTAAATTAGATTTCATCTGCAAACTCAGGCCATGTCTGTTAAGTCCCCAAGCTGACGAAAATGTAGGCCATCGACCGAGAAGCTTGAGAGGCATGGGCTGAGGAATAAAGACTGTAAGAGAGAGAAGGTGGAGGAGAGCTCTAGGATGGGTATTATTTTTACCTGCGCCAGCGAGCAGCCAGGCTCTTTTAATTAAGTGCAAATTAACTTTTGATAAGCACTGGGAGGTGTCGCGGTGCAGGAGGCTACAGATATAGCTTGCCATGGAGAAAGTCCCTCCATCCGACATTAGCCCACTTTCTCTCCAGGGCCTCGGCCAGTAGTGAGCGTGGGGTGGGGTGGGGGTGGGGGTGGGGGGGGTGGGGGGGTGTCATCTGGGGCTACCCCGACAAGGTCAGCATCTGTTCCCCAGGACCACAGCTTTCTGCTAACTGCACACCACAGTTGGGTTACCCTAATTAGGATGTTTCCGATTTATTTTGCACTGCGCCAAACTTCAAAGAGCCCTAGGGCTGCACGTTCATGATGTTTTTGTGACTGTTATTGCGATTATTAACTGTGATTAATAGAATCACAATTAAATACTTATTGGTGGCGACTGCATAGACACAACCACAACAATTATAAATTGTGTTCCTAAATTATTTTACTGCACTTTTAAATATCAACATCATTTTAGTAAAAACCGTATTCAGTAGACACAGACTCATAATGATTATTTGTGTTGTGGATGAATTAACATTACTAACACAAACTTGCTTAGCAAAAAATCTCAATTACTGCAATTAGTGCTTGAAAGCTGACTGTCAGTAGATCTTGGCGAATTTAACAATGGAAAGAGCTATAAATATCTGTCTGGTTGTACTGTCTTATGACCTTGTTTAAATCACACACCATTTGGGTAAATGAACAAGGCATGACACAGTGCTGTCACACACCACAACAAACAAACAGATGCCAGAAAGCTCTCAGAGCCTTCACGAAACATACATCTCTGTCTGCTAAACTGGGATAATAATAAACAGGCGATCAAGTGACAGCTTTCCTAGTTGAATCTCTCTCGCGCGCGTTGACTTTCCCCATCTTTCTCCCTCTTTCCCTCTCTTTCCTTCCCTTCTGTGTGTGTGATTAATGAGAGTCCAGTGCACATGTCCTTATATAGACCTATACTCTGTCTGATCCCGCTGGGGCTCGGACCATGTTCACGCGCACACACATTCACACACACACACACACACACACACACACACACACACACACACACACACACACACGCACACGCACCAAGTAGTTTGGAGGGCTGGAGACACAAAGGTGCTCTTGGTTCGTCATTATGAATGAACTAGAATAATCCGGTAAAGGGGTGTGTAGGAAAATGTTGGACCCTATTAGTCTTTTATTGTTCTGTTCTGTAAAGGTGTAAAATTGCAACTGGCGCTCACCGTTTACATTTTGAAACATAGCCGCGAGTGACTGTAGGGGGAAGGGTAGTGAAGGGCGCAACCCAAGGAGTTCTGTCGGGGGAGGAGTAGAAATGAGTGGAGACAGGAGGGGCACACTCGGCTTGGGTTTCAATCCAAAAAAATAAGTTTTTGTAAAGCTGCTTTCATCCACTAGGGAAGTTCCAGATGCGCACACGTGGGGTCCTTTTTACTTCTGCAAAACCCATCTCTGGATCGATCTAAATTGTGGACGCAATGCAAACTTTCCTGTATTTTTTCCCCTCTTGTTTTGATAATATATACAGTGTATATCTATATCACTTATATCACTTGTTTGCGAACAGCCGCTTAACTAGTACCTCTCCAATGCTTGCATCCAATTAAAGTGGTACAACTGGTTTCCAAAGTTGATTGCTCAGCTGCAGTCAGGTGTCATTTCTTGAATAAAACATGAAGCATAAGCATAGCCTATTGCACCGTGTGTCTACAGTACATTGAGGAAATACAGATGTTTTTCCCAGGGTTGCCATGGCGATACGGTATTTGGTATGCTCTCCAATGCTGACGTCATCCAAGGACGCTACACCTACTTGCGCTAATCTGCTAGGCTTTGTTACTAGACAGAGTGTAGTTGGCTCTGATACTACGCTATTCTCCATAGAACTCTGTAATGCACATAAACTGCAGTTCATCAGACCTAGTTATTGACATGAGGAGAGCTCTCCTTAAATGGTAGACTGCTCAGGGCTCTGTCTCTTTTTCCATCGCACAAACCAAAAGGCCAGGTCTGTTAATAGCCTTTTTAAAGAGAGACAGGCGGACAGACAAGGAGACGCAAGCAGGTCAAGGCTCAGAGAGAAGTGTAATAATGCATGTGAATGGAGAGGAGGCATTCCTGTGAACAGTTCAAAGGCATGTGGCCACTACAAGCCACACTGACTAACACTAAAGGTGGTTCTGACCAAGAACATGTGTTTTCCTGGGTCTAGTATTTGCTACCTTTTTTTTTTTTTGTTTGGTTTTCAAATACTTGCCATTGTCATAGCTCACCCACTGTAAAACCCGTCCTGTGACAGCCTAGAATTAATGTCATTTCGCCTGTAGAATGAACAATTTAAACTAAATGAATGATGGTTTTTGGCGATATCGCTAACACGTTTTCTCATCTCTCTTTCCAGCCTGAAAATCTTCAGAAGACATGGTTAAGGGAGTTCTACCAGGTATGTAACACTGTACTGAGAACTCCATCCATCCATTCAATTACTAATAAATATATACAAATATTGCCTTTTCTCTTGTAGCGAGGATATGTTCTATCTTTATAATGTCTTATTTAATTTTTTATCAATTCCACATTAATGAGAGTTACGTCAAGCTTTGCCAGTTTACATTTTCAAACATTTAGTCTCATTTGTTGTAACCGTAATACACAGGCATATCTTTTTTTTACTTGGAACAAAAACAAGTAGTATATCACTGCACACAGCACATCTGCTGCATGTTAGGCCTATGTGGAAAAAAATGTCATAATATATCATATGACTTTCAATAGCATACGGTACACTATTGACCTGTAAGACCTGGTGAATTTTGAGTGCCATCATGGGACTGTAACCACACAACCTTGAGGCTAAGACCTGTGAGTTTATGTCAAGTGAAAGCATGCATCTTCCTTAGCTACACTGTGTTGTTTATTAGCACCTTTTCTAATACAGTGCGTATAGGGTGAGACAGTACTAGAGAATAAGAAGAAACAGGCAGACAGACAGATGAATACATAAAGGGAGAGTGAGAGAGTGAGGTACAGGGGGGGAAGACAAGTTGACAACCAGGCGTGTTCATAAAGCACTCATTCATTAAACGTTACTCAGCCTTACTGTCTACTTACATGATCCTTAGTTGAGTTGTAAGCCCCTGCCAGCCAGGTGGGACTGAGCCATGAATGTCACCACCTGATAATTTAGTGCCCGGGTCCCAGGGATGCAACAAGTGGCTGCAGGTGAGGTGCCAAAAGTAAGATTTGGCACTACAAGACATTAAGATGGTTTCTCTGGTGTAATGCTTTTATAAATGCAGCTTTGCACGGTGCACAAGAGAGTAATGTAGTATTGTTTGTTTACTTACAAATGGCAGGAGATAGCTCAATTCTTCTATTTTTTCTGCCTCCACCTTCTCTCACCCACTCTATTTTATGTTGTGCATTCATTTTGGCTGTTTACCTTTAAAGCTGTGGGTGGAATAGAACAGTCAGTATTCTCATGCACATTTGTTAATTGGGTTCGCATAATTACAATTATTATCTTTGAGAAATAACAACCTGTTAAGAAACAAACACATTGTGCTACTTACAGCACTATTCTCGGGAGGCGCAATCACTGAGGATATGTCTCACATCTCACACACACACGCACACACACGCACGCACTGTTCCAGGCACTACTGTACCTCTCCTGAGCACACACTCCACCTAACAGTGTATTCCCCAGTGTAAGTCTGGGGAAACTATTGTATTGTGTTGTATTGTATTTGAATGAGGAAAACACATGTACTGTACAGTATACGCTACTGGCCAACGGGGACCTCTGCAGTGCCGGAGGTCCATTGCGCCAGCCGCCAGGCCCTTTTGTGTATAAAAATAATGATGGTTAATTCTAGGTAAATTCCTTTTATTCACATGGTGAGTTGTGCTGAGATGTAAAACTCAAGTATGCTACATGACTTGATTGACACACTGTGCATGGAATAGTCTTGTTGCCGAAACCAGGGTTACAGTCAGTGTTGTTTCGGTTTGAGACTCAGAGTGCAGAGTTGCTCCCGTTCCTCTCTACTCCACTCCCTATAGCCCTCAGAGATTGTCATTGTTCCTCACCACTCCACCTAGTGGTCAAATACAGTGAGCTGGAGAAGACATTTGGAGTTCTGGAGGCACTATAATGCAATCTTTAGTGTACCTTTGTCCTTCATATCTTTAACCCTTGAAGGAAGGAAAGGCAGCTGCATATTTATTGCAGCATGATGGGAAAAGCTCCTTCCACTATAACGTACTTGACTGTTAAAATTCTGAGTAGGGCTGATGTTTTCCCTTGATCCTGTCACCCTAATCGGCTCAATTATTTTGAATGGTAATTACCACAAACCACACTGTAAACTTTGTTCAGGCAGGTATGAAAGCTTCTGCCATGCTAAGACATGTTCATACTCAACATTTACGTCTGTATGTTTTGTTTGGCTGTTGCTACAGATTGGTGTGTGTGTGTGTGTGTGTGTGTGTGTGTGTGTGTGTGTGTGTGTGTGTGTGTGTGTGTGTGTGTGTGTGTGTTTGGCTAAGCACATCCTGGTTAGGTGTTTTAAGGAATTCTGTTTGCATAGCTGGCAGACAAATGGTATGTGCTTTAAGGTAAGGCAATGACTGAAAGACAGGAAGAAAAGTGTTGGTGTGTGAATACGTGCCAGAGATAGAGGGGTGTGCCCTAAGTGAATGAGGCAGGCGGGCCTTGTGGGCTCATGCCAGCCCTGCACTGCTCTACTTCTTGGTGACGTCATGGAAAGATGCACCAGGGAAGGCTAGATCTGACTCCAATCAGCTATGCTATATCTTATCGTGAACGCTCCGCACACATGCACGATATACTAAACATGGTTTCCTGTTACTTCAGTTGACTTTACTAACACTTGAACCCGTGAACTCTAAAATTGTGAAACATCAGAAGAGACTTTTGACCTGACTGAATAGAAGGTTGTGGGAGTGAGGCGTGGTTTAGCGCTGATGCAGACGGGACGGAACGTGTGGAGGTGTGATTCACGGGGCTGAGAGACAGGTGAGAGCAATTATTAATCACCTGTCTCTTTTAAGCAGGGAGTGAACACAGCAGGCGAGGACTCCCAGGCAGGGAGAAGGAGATCGAGAGCTCCACGCGGAAGCTCTCGCATTGAGTACTGTGTCCCTGTTCAGGTGCCAAAATGTGGTACACACACGCTGTCCACACAGGTAGTTGGGGTTATCCGTGCGTCGCACGGCTTTATTTCTGCTGGTTACAGATGAACCCACACACACACACGGGACTTGAACACTGCCCGGCGTTCAGTCACACTGAACAGTCACACTGAACAGTCACACAGTACTCAATGCGAGAGCTTCTGCGTGGAGCTCTCGATCTCCTTCTCCCTGCCTGGGAGTCCTCGCCTGCTGTGTTCACTCCCTGCTTAAGAGAGACAGGTGATTAATAATTGCCCTCACCTGTCTCTCAGCCCCGTGAATCACACCTCCACACGTTCCCTCCCGTCTGCATCAGTGCTAAACCACGCCCCCACTTCCACAAAGGTAAAGGAGGCTAAGTTCCTGAATGAGTCTCTGTCGTGTGTCAATTACATATCAAAACCATCCTGGAAAATCAAAAATGCTCATGCTGCACATTTAAAAAAATATAATATAATAAAAAATATATATATAATTGTATTCATTTTTTATATATTTATATTAATATTTATAATTTTTTAAATTGTTATATTTTGTAAAATATTTTTTATATTTATATAATATTTTTAGAAAATGTGAAGTGGTCTCTTTAATTTTTTCCATGGCTGTATGTGTGTGTACTTATAATCTAGCTGTTCTACATTAATTATATATTCTATATTATTGAATATTCCATCAAGTAAGTTGCCCCAACAGGCCGAGGGAGTTTTTATGCGGCAAACAGAACACAGTTTTTGGGCACGTTTTCCTCCACCCACCCCACAAGCCCATAAACTGCTTATAAATATTCACACTTTTCCCTCTCAATCTTTCCCCTACAGTCTGACACAATCTCTATCTGGAAGCATGGCAAGGTTACACACCTAAAACAAATACCCATCTTGTAGACTGTGGGTAAACCTCTTGACTTGACAGATTTACATAGGGCTAGTATTTGATAAGCCACTACATGCATACGTGGCCTCTGCATACGATTTGAGTCTCTTTTCCCTGCCGCTGACTTCAACCAAATTCTTGATCCAGGTGGCCCTACCTGGCATCCTTTCTACGCCACCTAAACAAAGCCAGAATATTTGCGTGTTCCGTGTATGTGCAGTGGGGCTGTGTTCGGATTCACCTGCAAAGCAATGTAAACGGTGCTTTGTTTTGAACCACATTGCGTTCCGTGACCCCTCACCTAATTTGCATATGTTGCTTCGCTGGGCCAGACCTGGTTTTCTTGTGTCCTGGTGTCTCCGCAGGCAATTACCTTATTTCGGGGTCATCTGTAAACTTTGTTTTAATAGCTTGGAAAATAATTACGTTATGGCGCCCCCTGTTGAAAATTGTAAATGAAAATTTTGTAAATGGGCAGTGGTCTCTTAATTTATTGTGGTTTCTTAATTTTTTCCATGGTTGTATAAGTTTGTCGTATATTAATCCTCTGTTTGACCCATCCTAGCTACTTAGGACATAGGGAGAACATGAAAACTCCACACAGTTAGCCGCAAGCAGGGTTCAAACCAAGGAGAGACAACATTGCACCATTGCAATGTAAATATTAATTCACTGTAGCACACTGAACATGAAAAACAAAGTATTCACATTTTGTATGTAACATTGCATTGCCTTTTTTTCCCCGATAGTCTGGCAGAACTTCAAGCAGGAAGGTTAGGTACAGTATGAGGTATAGCCATGTGATTGAACTTTACTATAATATTATTATTGCATACTGACACTATGTCCCAGACATTATGTCCCAACTGTTTGCAATACACTGTCTACAAGGTTATAATTATAGCATGAAAATTACAAGGAATTTTGCTTTGTATTTTCCACAATGTGCCACCAATATAGTGTTTTGCTGACTATATTAGAGTGCAGTATCCATATAGGCCAGCGATTGGCACTGGTCATCGGCCTTCTGTTTAATATGACTGACATCACGACAGTGTGTCTTTTTGACAGCTTTCTTTCCTCCCTCGCTGAAATGTGACTCCACTAGCTCCCATTAAACCTCATGGCACCTCAAACCAGAGATTAAGTTTATGGACAAGCAGAATTAAGGTGGAAGGCCGACATTCAAGTCTATTTGTCCTGTGTTTAAGGAGATAGAGAAAAAGGTAAAGAAGGCCTGTTGGTGTCTTGCGTTCTGGTGAGGTGGCTCGTAGCGTCGCGTCCTACAGGAATTCGTCTGACACCACCACAGCTGTCAAAGGAAGGAAATCCTCTGTGGCTATTAAATGACTCTAATGCTGTTGGCTGTCACCACAGCGTGTATTGCTAGCGGTACAGTGTTTGGCATGTCAACATTTCACTCCAGATGTCAACAGAGTTTCCAGCCATGAGGTGTTGTAAATTTAATTGGAAACTGGTCAGTTTGTTTGCCTAATGCCAAAGTAAAGTGAGGTCACCGGTTAGTGCTGTTTGGTTTTGTATTGACACAATTTCTGGTTCTGCTAATGAAATTAGTTTAGGGATTGCTTCCGTTTGTCCTAATGGAGCTGGCTTCTACTGCCTGGAAAGACAAATAGAGTGTAGTCTCTATTTGTCTCCCCCCACACTCACTCTCTCTCTCTATCTCTCTCTCTCACTCACTCACACTCACACTCACACACTTCTTTTCAGCTTTTTAACCATATATTAGTTACCGCACTCTCAACTCACCAGAGTTGGCAGTGACCTTCCTAGCAGGGGGCTCATAGGATAGGTTAACTAATCTTCACAAGTTCTGACCATTGAGCCGCTATAGGTCCCATTCCTGGGTCATCCAGCTAAGTGACAAGCCATAGGTTGATGGAAAATCCATAGTGTTATTGCCATACATTACTTTTGATTTGATTTGCCCTGTAGCGAGCATGATGCAATGCGGAGCGGGTGGGCACTGGGGAGCGAGGGGGCTGTGGTGTAGCAGGTTCATGGTCAGGCCCTTGTAAGGGTTTCATTTGTACCCCCCCCCCCCGGCGATGTTGATATATGGCCCCTGCCCACCATTTGTAGGCCTGACCCCATGAGTGCCTGTGAGTGCTGTAATTCACTCTGCACTATGGATTTCCTGTTGAGGTCGGCACCCCAGACCAGCGTGACAGGGCACTCACAAACACCTCGCCTCTCTAAGAGGCCATTTTAAAGTAGGGGTGAATGAAGTTGTGTGACTCTGTCAATGGGGTTTCAAACGCCAAACAGGAAGTGACTCATAATACCATTTCAGCTAATGCACATATAAATATTAATGACAGTGATTTAGGCGATTTCCCTTTCTCACCACACTCATGCGCTAACACAAAAAGTCGTTATCCATATCTTTACAATGTGTTATCAAATAAGCATTACTGCTTAAGTAAAAGTGTATAATGCAGTATAGTTTAGTCATTTTGTCCAGTGCAGAACATTATACTGTGTGTCATGTTACAGTATAATGTTCTTTATTAGTATGAATCCGTCACACCCTGCTCGACACACAGTGATGGAGGTTCACCTCCGATGGCAGATGGGATCTGCCTGGCATTCTGCATTTGGAACAAGCTCGCTAAATGCCTTCTGTCTACATTAGCAAGGCACCTTGACTTGTGTAAATACTGGGGACAGAGTTAAAAACAGTCTTGTACATATTGCCAGTGTATCCATGTCTCTGGACTTCAATTGTCTTTATCGTTTGTATGTATTGTATGTACCTGCAACGGTTACTATATGGTAACCTAATGGTAACCTAATTTCTCACATTCCAATTTAAAGATACACTCCCAGGTTTGTTTTGGAATTGACCCTCAGTAGTATTGTCAGTATTATTATCAGAACACCTACAGTACAGGTATATTAAATTGTTATTATTAGCCTATTATTAACCTAAGGCAGTGTTTACCCTACTGTGACACATCTATCCATTGCCCTTATGGTTGACACAAACATTACAATTTCAGTTGATCATGAGTCATTATGTTTTTGACTCCCCTTCTCTCATTGCAGACTGTAAATACACATAAGCCCCACTTCATTGCGGTGCACTGTCAAGAGGTGGGCGGAAAGAATTATGAAGCCTCAATGTCGCACGTGGACAGTTTTGTCAAGTAAGTATCCTCAGCACAGTGTCCCATTGGCTTCTGATGGAACTAACTATAATGTAATGGATAAAATGGTCAATTATACCTAGCAAAAGCAAAAAGACACTTCCTAAGGGCACTTACTCCCCCTACTGGTGGGATCAATGTACTGTACTTCAGTACATGATGAATAAATAAATGTACAGTATAATACTGTATATTTTATGCTACAAGCATAGCTAAGAAATAAACATTTAATTAGTCGTTTAACCTGACAAAATCTTTGAACTTTTGTTTAGTCATGTTGTGTAAGACTATGAGTAATTCATGTGCCATTGATTGTTTTTGTGTGTTCTCTCCATCAGAGAGCTGCTGTCTAGTGATGCTATGAAGGAGTACAGCAGGGCCCGCATCTACCTCGATGAGAACTACAATTCCCAGGAGCATTTCACAGTAAGTGTTGGAACACGAAACAAGTTAACATTGGCAGACTGAAAACTGCAATTGTTATTTCTTATTATTATACAGAAAAAAATATTCTCTGTCAGATAGTACCACCTGTACTCTTTGAGGTGAACAGAACGACTTAAAATCGTTGACTTCCAATTTCCCCAAAATATGCAATACTAGAAGACAGCCACAAGGTGGTGATAGATATTTGGAAACGTTTTGGGGGGTTGAAATTGACAAATAAGGCATGTCAAAAATTTTTTTTTAGGATGGTTTCCATATAAAAAATTTTACATATTGGTCAGTTAACATGAATCAATACTTAAATAAATAGCACACATTTAAACCCTTTACAAAATTAATAACTTGAATATCTTAAACAAAATTAGTTTGTTGAAATAACATCACACTTAAATTCAAACTTTTTATATACTATTGTAGTGTTTGCTGTACTGTCTAATCTAGGCAAAAACAGAACACACACACACACACACACACACACACAAATACAAATATAACTGTCTAAAACTATAATATTGATAAGGCTTGTTTTGACATGATATGATAACAGTGCCAACTATAAACCTATGAAACCTCTTTGCTTCCAAGTTGAATATCTGTTTTTGTTTATGGCCTCTTGGTGGAGCCAAATACTCATATCAACCTACCCAGATGGAAAACTCAGACTGTGTCGCCTTCAGCGTGGAAGGAACATTTCCTTTCATTACCCCTGTTCCCCTACCTCGTTAAAGTTTATCTGTTTGCTTTTGGATTCTGCTATAGTTTCACTGCAGCACATTAATAGGCTATTTGACACATTTGAACAAGGGGTATGTAAGAGAAAATCACAACATATAACAATTATGAAAACTGTTTTTAAAATAATTTCTATATAATAGGCACATAAATGGAGCGGTGAAACATCTATCTATATGTTCCTAGACCCACAAAACTGCGCCTCTTAATTTTTTCGTGCCTATTGTTGTGCAATTCTGATTGTATTTTAACAAAATGTAAAGAAAATGTAATAGACATTATAAAATCTTAAATTTACATTCTTCTGTTGTATTGAAAAGAATGCTCTAGTCCTAGATGGGCTTTAAAAATAACTGAAAGGGGGTATAGAAGCCATAAAAGTTTGAGAACCGCTGCATTGAGACGGCAGGTGTGAATAAGGAGATGACTTGGGGGTGGGGGGGTGCTCGGGGGCTGGGGTAACATCCATCAGCGGGCTTCACGTATGGACTGGTGTTGCTAATCTATCTCTGATAGCTGAGCTGCGTCTCGTTCTTTCTCAATGTCTGATGCCTCCCAATTTATTTTCTGCAGTTATCACCACGCTACGCTGCATCGCTACAAACGCTCATAAATCACAACACCCGGCGAGTCACACTTGCTCTTTTCATAAACATATTACAAACATTGGCCTTTAGAAAAAAAATAATTATCTGCCGTTTCATATAAGCGCGGATAATATCTCAACATTGGGAACTGTTTATTCAACGCCGTTTGTCTATGGATTAACCTTTTTGTTGTACTCCCATTATTATTTATTTAAAAAAAAAATCAAATAGAGATTACAGTGTGACCTGCTCTTTATGCCTCCGAAGGCGGGAGGAGACACACTGGCTTTCTGTGGTGTGGATATTGAAAACCTAGCAACAGTAAATATGAATAGAGTCTCCCGTCTGTCTCACACTGGGCTTGCTATTTAGCCTAGATGACATCACTCATATTTGTTTTCTCTCAAACTTCGATTAATCACCCCCACCCACTACCCAACCACCCCCTTTTCTGTGGATAATTGTTTATTGTCTGCCCGGCCTGTCAATTTTCAAATAATGGAAGTAGAAAAGCCATTCTGGGTCGCAGCGCGCACTGTGCATGTTGAAGAGTGTTTGTGTGTACGTGTGTGTGGTTTTCTTTGGGGTAGTAAAGTGAACACTGTACATTTAAAGTGTATTAAACACCACAAAATAATGCTTAGTTTGCACTGTTGAAAGTGACAATAGTTACAGTTGTGTACTTTATATGTTCTCATGAGCTGTCTGGTTAACAGTACTGTATACAGTTTGTGGTGAATAATCTGGGCAGTGGGCTTCATGTTTTATTGTATTGTATTTTATGTGCCACTGTGCTTTGCAACCTGACAGAGTTGAAACCAAAGTGTATGCTGCTGGATTGCACAAAGTTCTGTCCCAGCTCACTGTTTATGTGTGCATGGAAGAGAAAGAAAGAAAGGTGTGATTCAGTACAGTAGTCTACTGTCCCTCTGTATGGGGCAGTAGACAGAAGTTTGAGCCACTCGTGCGATAGGGGCATGCACTCTGAGGTTCTTAGCACAGCATTGTAACACCGTTTTCTTAGCTCTTATCTCTAAGAGAGAAGGCAGGTGAGTTAAAATGGTGTCTATAGCACAACACAAAGTACTGAAAGCTTTTAGACTTACTATGCATCCAGGTTGTTTCATGAATATATCAAATGAATATGTGGACATTAAATATAATACAACTAGAATGAAAAGATGATCAAAAAGATGATCTTGAAATGACGTCATAGGCCCCATTGGTTCCTGGCACCCTTGTGCAGAACCACCGCTGTAGAAGACTGTGTTGGCACTGGGCAGCTCTCAGCTGTGAGAACATAAAAACGACAGTACGTGCAGACGTGTTTTAAGCGTGAAACCCTTGCTGTGTAAATAAAGTCTGAAAGATAATGCGTGTTCTATTAGGTTAAGAGCTATCTCACCAGAGATGGTGGGGGGGGGCTCGCTCTCCCTCTCCTTCCAGAGGGAGGGTGTCGGGGTGTGTGTGTGTGTGTGTGTGTGTGTGTGTGTGTGTGTGAAAGGAAATGGTTGACTGACGTGTCCCTTCCCTGCTAAGCCTGCGGCCCGGCACTTTACAGCCCTGTTAAGGTATACAGCAGGTAAAATGTCAATTAGGAAGGCCCGCCCTGATAACTCAACTCCCAATCCACTTGTTCCAAGCCATTAATATTTACCGTGGGCCTGGCCTTAGGGCTGCTGGCCTGTCATGTGGACTGATGTGCGCTAATGCCTGCTCTTATTACGGCTCGCTAGCACACACACGTGTGTGTGTGTGTGTGTGTGTGTGTGTGTGTGTGTGTGTGTGTGTGTGTGTGCCAGTACACATCTGATTGGCCCCGCACCTCTGTCAAAGTTTGTGTGCGCACGCGCACGCACAC